>JAULJZ010214495.1:0-41771 GCA_032270985.1 Heliamphora pulchella | reverse complement strand
TGACTGGAGTTTCAACTCGGAATCAAGTCGTAGTTGAAGATTAGATCGACAAGAAGTATTCATCTAAATTAACTTTGTTTGCATGGGTTTATTTTTTATCGTTCTTCGTCAAAATTTTTATCTGGAGCCAGTTTCGGCGCCTGTCCGTCCAGTTATTTTTTTACCAAAAATCGTTTTACAAAAATAATGATCTTAGCAGTATTGTCTCCAACAATATATATATATATATATATATATATATATATATATTGTAAAGCATGATAAATCCTAATTTTTTGCATAATATTTTATTAATGAATCCAACTACGTGGCCTCCTTCAAGCCCTGATTGATTTTCTGTTAAAAAAAAAAATAGTTTTGTTTGCAATATATGAAAAATATTAGAAAAAATCAAGCCTTTATAGATATCAATTGAAATTTATTTTGTAGATGATTATAGAAAATAGAATTAATGAACTAATCATCAGTTGATATGCACACATTTGACTTGATGTCATGGAAAATTGATAAAGCAGCTAATTGGCTCAGGACTTCAAAAGCAATTAACAGCACAAGAAGCAATTAGCGGTACAGCTAGAGTAGTTAACAATTGTGAATTCAGTTAATAGATATTTTGTTGTATCTTCGTGTATATAAATACAGTTGTATAGATATTAACAAGATAATAAGATTTCAGTTTCATTCTCTCTCTTTCCCGTATTTTAAAACTCTCTCATGGTATCAGAGCATCTTGACACATGACTTCGTCTCCTTTGTCTTTATCTTCACTTCCATCAAATCTGAGTAGCTTGATCTCAAATCTTAATTCTTTTGTTATAGTAGCATCTTGACACATGACTTGCTCTAGTAGCTGTTGTAATTGATGATGAAGTTCATATTCTTCTCACACTGAATGGCTTACCAAATGAATACAATTCATTCAAAACCTTTAAATGAGGTACCTCTGGATCTCTAACTATGGATGAGTTTTCATCCTTATTGATCGCAAACTTTGTTCATTTTGAAGAGCAAGTCAAAAATTGGCAACACCAGGACTCATAGTGGCCTGCAACACAGTTAAAAATACCTCATCCAACTCAAGCTTTGGAAATTATAGAGGGAGGAATATATTTTCTTATCTTGGACGAAATAATTACAAAGGAAGAAACTCTGGTTTCAGAGGAAGAAAATCAAGAAACATTTTTAATTCTAGATTTGTGTGCCAGATCAGTGGTAAAAACGTTCACATTGCTGCAAATTGCTAACTTCAACTTGATCTTCTTTATCAGATCTCAACTTCTTCCAACATTAACTCCTGAAGTTCATCCTCAAAAGCCTATGCTACTGCAACTGCAAGACCAAATACTCCATCTTCTTAGTTTCTTGATACAGCTGCAATAGATCATATAACTAATGATCTGAATAATCTCAACATCTATCAACTTTATCAAGGACAATATCATGTTACTGTAGGTAATGGCGATACCATTCCCATCCATCATACAGGTGATGGTCTTCTTTCCACTCTCTATATTCCTTTAAAACTAACAAATGTTCTTCATGTTCCTTTAATAAATTCGAATCTTGTATCTGTACATAACTAGCTTCAGACAATATTGTCGTATTATTTTTTATGACCACTCCTTTCTGATTCAGGACAAGTATAGCCAAAAAGCTGTTCATAGAGGCTCTCTAGTTCAATGGCGTTATGCAGTCACTCCTTCCCTTCCCAATAGCACACCAGTGCATAAGTCTCGTGTCTGTCACAAGACCATTTCTTCTTCCTCTACAGAAGTACGACACAAGAGATTTGGTCATCCTTCTCCCAATAAATTGCATCATGTACTTCAACATTTATGCATTTCTATTCCAAATAAATTCTCTTCATCACTATGCACTCAGTGTTGTACTGCTCAAAATCATCGATTGCCTTTGCAGTTGTCTACTTCTACTGTAATTAGTCCTTTAAGCTTATTACACAGAGATGTATGGGGTGTATTTGTTCAATCATCTTCTCAATACAGATTTTATGTTCTTTTTGTGGATGACTGTAGTAGGTTCACATTCAGTTTTCTTTTATCATATAAAAGTGAAGTTTACTCTAAATTTCTAGAGTTTCAAGCTCTTGCTGAAAGATAATTCAACACTAAGCTCAAAATCCTTTATAATGATTGAGGTGGAGAATATACAAGTAATAAATTTAAGTCTTATATGGTTGCTCAAGGCACTCTTCACCATTTAAGTTGTCCCCATACTCCTCAAAATTGAATCTCCAAATGCAAGCATCATCACCTTTTAGACATTGCTATTGCTTTGCTGCGTCAGAGTTATGTTTCCTTGACCTACTGGTTTGATCTGCATTTCTTGTCAACAGATTATCTAGCTCAAAACTCAATAATATCAGTCCCTATGAAATAATATTTCATAAAAGACTTGATTATACTTTTCTCAAAGTCTTTGGTTGTCTCTGTTTTCATTAGCTAACACCTTATGTAAATCATAAATTAGCTCCTAAAACTTTATTATATGTATGCCTGGGTTATCATCCTTTTATTAAACGTTACCGTTGTTTAGATCCTCTTGCTAATAAAGTTTATGTTTCTAGACATGTTACATTTGATGAACATGTCTTTCCTTTTTCTAAAGCCACATTTCTTGATTCTTATTCATCTCCTGTTTTACAGCATTTTTTTTTGCCCTCCTCTTTCCTTAGTTGAAATTCCCTTCAAGTTCTTGTTCAGACCATCTTAATTCCTCTTATTGTTTTCCTTCACCTTCCTCATCTATTAATTCATCCAAATCTCCTCTGTTATCTACCTCTTCTCTTGTCATCAGGCTTATGCCATCTCCACCAGCTATTCAATTGTTTATTCCCTTTATTCCCGAACCCTCTTCGTATCTTCTTCCTCGTACCTCATTAAACACTCATCCAATGCTTACTCGATCTAAGATTGCTCTTTCCAAACCTGCACCTCCTGTAGCCTGCATCATTAGTTCTAATCCCATCTCATTCCCAATACTTGTTGTTCCAAAAGAGCCCCAACAAGTCAAAAAGGCCTTTAATTCTCCTCATTGGACTATAGCAATGCTGCCTGACTTGCCGTTCAAAAAAAAAAATGCTGTCCGACTTTACAGCCTTACAAGAACAAAAGACTTGGTCGTTAGTTCCACTGCCACCTAATAAGAAAGTGATTGGTTGTAAATGGCTTTTCAAGTTAAAGAAACATGCTGATGAATCCATATCCAATTACAAGACCAGGCTAGTGGCCAAAGGATATACCAAACAAGCAGGTGTTGATTTTCATGATACTTTTAGTCCAGTGGCTAAAAAGCCAATTGTCATAATCTTAATAAGCCTTGCTCTCTTTGAACTGAAAAATTGAACAACTTGATGTGTCCAATGCCTTTCTTCATGGCAAATTGGAAGAAGAGGTGTTCAACCTCTAGGTTTTTTATCTCCTTCTGGCTCATCTCTTGTTTCCAAATTGCATAAGGCCATTTATGGTCTAAAACAAGCTCCTAGAGCTTGGTTCTCTACTTTTTCTTCTTTTATTCTCTTTGCTCTATGAACAGTCATAATGATACTTCATTGTTCGTTCAGAAAACTTATACTTCTGTTACTTATCTTCTTGTCTATATTGACGACATTGTGCCTACATGGGATAATTCTTAACATATTCAGTCCTTACTTTATCAACTACATTCTGTTTTTTCCATAAAAGAACTTGGTGACCTTTTTCACTTTCTAGGCAATTCTGTTAATACTACAGCTACTGGTTATTTCCTTTCTTAATCCTAGCATGATTCTAATCTTCATCAAAGTCAGGCATGAGTGATTGCAAATCTTCTCCTACTCCTATTTCTCTTAAACATTATTCTTCTCTTGATTCATTTTCCTATTCTAACTCTTCTCAATATCGAAGTACTATTGGTGTCCTTCAATATTTAACCATAACAAGACCGGATATTGCTCTGGTTGTTAATACAGCCTGCCAACATATGCATAATCCATCGACAGCTCATCTTTTGGCTACCAAGCATATCCTTAGATACATCAAGGGCACCTTATTTGATGATCTTCATTTTACTCTTGGAAGTTTTAATCTTACAGCTTGTTGTGTCTCAAATTGGGCAAGGGATCCAGTCACTAGGAAATCCACAATTGGTTTTTGGGGTGGTGCGGGTGTTTTTAGAGATTGGGAGGGAAAATGCACTGGATATCCATTATTTTTAGAAAAATATTCCTTTTCTATTTAAAATGGAAAATCTAAGATATTCAAACGCATTTTTAAAAAAAAATGCAGTTGCCACTTGATTTTTGAGAAAAATTAAAAAAAAAGGAAAAGAAGGTTGCGGGTCTTTTAAAAGCGTAATCAGAGAAAAAGAGAGTTCGGGGGCTAAGGTACAAGAAGGGAAGGTGTTAGGCATCTTTCTCGCCCAACCGTAAAGTTGGCCTCTATTTTGTCAATGGTGGATCTTATTATAAATTTTTTTAAAAATAACATATACAAAACGAGAGGTTGAAGAGAGTTCAAATAAAAGCAAACAACAAAGAAAAATCAAACTACGATTCTTAGGGTCATGCGATTTGGTTATTATTTCTAGATATGCCATACGTATAGTTTGAGCAAGCGAAAAACATGCCAGTGAGCAGTAAAATAAACAAATAAAAACCTAAAGAACATGCAACAAAGTTTCAGTTTCTAACATGCTATAAATAGGCTATACAGAACAAAACAGAAAAGATTAAAACACTGTTTCAATCTACTGGATATGCATAAAATACACGGCCATAACAACACATGTCGCGGCAGTGACATAAAAGGTCACAAAGCTGGCGGCCGTGACAAATATAGGGTTACCACGGCAAACATAATAAATAAAACCTCACAGCCGTGACAAACGAAAGTCGCGACTGTGGTTTTCAGGGTTCCAAAAAGGGTATAGATCTGAAGTGAGGACCAAAAAGGGGCCCAAATGTGTAGGATATATCAGGGTTGTATATTAAAAATCATGAATTTTTATTTGATTTTAATATTTAATTTTATTTTAATAAAATTATTTTTTTTATTTTATGAGAATCTTAATAAGCAATGTATGGAATATCATTTCTTTAATATTATATATGAATGTCCTTTATTCTATACAGTATTTAATCTAGTGTGTAAAGTTCGGTTTGCACACAGAGGACCAGATTATAGGTTCTTGTAGAATATAGGTTATTATTCGCAGTTTAGATGGAATTGGACAAACTATCGGTACGACTGTAGCACAAAATTTTAGTAGACTTGTCTTGGTTACAGGGAACAGATAATAGTATCGTCAATTGTTCTGACTCGCTGCGCTAATACACTTTGTGTGTATTAAATAAGACCACATTGGGATAATTAATTTTATACTGACTATATAAATTAATTCACACCACAAGGTTATTATGAGTGTTTATGCTCTTAATCCCGAAATAATTATTATTTGTATATATTTATATTCGTTGTTTTAATTTATTAGATGGTGCGATCTTTTATAGATCTATAGTCTCGGTGAGTTAGATAGCGGTATTAATTATATAGTGAATATTAATAATTGACGAAATTCACATCCCGATTGTTCGGGATTGATGATATTTCCTTAAGAAAACTTATAAGTTTTGATTAGGCCAAATCCTGTAGGTAGATTTGATTATCCGATCGTCGAATAAGTAAAGCGGAAGGGCTTAAAATTTTTTTAAGATGTCGATTAAATTAAATTATCAGTAATTAAATTTAATTGGATGGTATTGAGAATCTTAACGTGGGGAGATAAGTTAAGCATTTAATAACAAGAACTTAATGCAAATTGGTCTTGAAATTATAGTTAAGAGTGCAGTTACGATTCTTTAGTAGTGTAAACTGTAATTTAGTGTTTTATGAAAATTATATAAACTGCTGCAAGGTTTTCATAATTACAGAAATCGCTTAGAGGTTTGCATATTTGCAGAAACCGTTAGATAGGTATCTGGATTACACTAGAAGTCTAAGTCATAATTACTCCACAGGTCCCTGCTATGGCCCTATAAATATGTGGGTAGACTTAACCAAATTCATAAGTTATCTTTCAAGAGAAAGGTTGTTCAGGTTCTGACAGTACCAATTCTCAAAGGATTATAGTGCACACTACGTTCGAGAATTACTTGAAAAATACAGCAAAAGGTCTGACCGAAGCTTCAACTCGAGAATCAAAGTTCGTAATTGAAGAATCAACCAAAAGATATTCATCTGAATTAACTGTGGTGGCATGAGTTTTATTTTTGATCATTCGACTTCAAAAAGTTTTTACCTAGAGCCTGTTTCGGCAATTGCCCGTCCAGTTTTATTTTTTTGAAAAATCATTTTCAAAATCAATGATCTTAGAATTTTCCTCCAACAGGATAAACTGGACAGAGGCCATGGCCTATCAATCTTACGCCAAATCCCTCATCCTTCATCCTTCATGCAATGAAAAACACTAAATAGAAAGTACTGGACAATGTAGATGGAAAAAAAAGGATGCATTAACACATCTCTCATGTCACTGACTTTCAAAAACCACACGGCCATAGCCAACGTAAAAGGGCAGCCGTGACAATCACAGAGGTAAAACGGATGGCCATGATAACAACATATGGCGGCCAGCACTTTATGGCTTATAAAACATACGGCCGTGGGTATTTTATGGTCACGGCCGACATGTTCTAGGTTCACATTAAATACTGAAATAAAATTATAAAGAACAACGATCACAACCCACTGATCTGGTGTTAGATCTACTGTTCATTGCCCCTCAAGGAAAGAAACAATGGTATAAAAGAAAGAATACATATCAGAACAGCAAAGAGGAAAAAAAATAATAAAGCATAAATATCACGAAGCTTTTAAATACATTGTAACGACCTGGTACAGACCCTAGTTGTAACAACCCTATTGATAACGACCCATGCAATGACCCTTCTCAGACCCTTGTGTTTGTGATGGATAGTCCACGAGATCATAGAACACAGAAGTAGTTCAGAACCCTAACTCGAATCAAAAACCCTAAGTTCGGCCCGAAAATCCTAAAAAGATTTAAAACTCAGGCAACAAAGCCTTAACACCCGGAGAGTCTCCTAACATTCTAAATTAAGTTTCTATCATGAAATAATGAATTAAAAATAAAAAATTCTCGTAAATAGGGTAAAATGACCGTTTTTCCCCTAGTACAGCAAAAAACCTTAAAAATTTAAATTTTGACATATGGATACTCTAAATTAAGGATTTAAGTACAACTATGTAGTAAAAGACAAAATAACATCAAAATGTCACAAATTTCCCTTAGTGGCCTACCACCTTGGGGGATGTGCCAAAAAGTGACTTTTTTTGCTACTTTTTAGCTTTAAATGATGAGAAATGTATTAAATAAAGCATTATAATGATCCCATACTTGTTGAACAAGTAATATACCTAATAATATAGTGTTATAAGTCAACAGAAGTAAATAAATTATTATTAAAGTTCGTACACAATAAAATAAGTCAAAAAGTCATGTATTGCCAAAACAGCTTAATTTAACTTAAAAGAGTACATCTGTTTAATCAATTACTATGAAAACTATGATAATACATGAAAGTACTATATTTCTAATAAACACACAAAAATAATAAGTCTCAGTAGGAAAAGACACCAAAAAGATATATCAAATTAACTTTTAATGTATTTTCTTGCACAATAGGGGCACGAAAACTTAGGCAAACCCCTTGATTGATGGGGGATCAGATTTTTGTCCCCCAAATAGCCACATAGCTACTTTTAGCTTTCCTAAATCTAAATTCTAGCCTCCAAGAATCAAATCAACTTATATCAAATTCAAATCACATTAATTGAAATGAAAAAAAAGGAAGCTTCTTGTGTACTTTTTGTCTCCCCTTGTCCCCTAGCCTTTGCCTATTTAAACTAAGCCCAAACACCTCTTCTCCCCTTCAAAATTTCGTGCAAGAGAGTGAGAGACCAGACCTTCAATTGTTCTTGAAGTATTCCATGAGTTTGAGGAAGAAGAAAGGGAGGAAAAGGAAGAAACCGAGGAAGTTTTCGAAAGCTAAGTCCAAGTCAATCCTCCACCATCCTTTGATCTCTCAAACATGTAAGTAAAATCTCTAAACCTTGTATCTAAGATCCCTCAAAATATCCCTCAACCCATCCCTTTAAACACTCTAAAAATGAAGAACCGATATCAAACCAAAAAGGCGTCGTAGTTGGGAACTTTGGGGCAGTTTTGATTATGAAAGATATGATATGTTGTTGTATATTGTTATCTTTGAGTTTAATGATCTCTAAGGGTGCTAGAGTCTTGATATTTAAGTTTGAAATACAAGCATGCAAGGAAATAGAACCAAAACTTCACATAACATAAGTAGAGGACCTAAACCCTAAGAGGCTTGATTTTCTAGAACTTTGATGTTTCTGCCTTGAGAATTGAAATTCCATAACTCAATTTAGAAAATTTATCTAAGCATTATTTTTATGTGCAGAGTTATATTTTTGTGTTGTCTATCATCCAAAGTTGGTTTCAACTCATTTGTATAACCAGAAGTCAAGATATTGCAATTTTACCAAAGTGTGTCATTTTCTGACCAGTCAACACCACCGATTTAGAAACCCTAGTTTAAAATGAGATCCGAACTTTGGTCAAAACATGATAGTTGTAGATAACATGTATTTCCATCTACTCACCAAAAATGAGAACAAAATATTGAGGTTTGATAGGTAAAAGCCCCTTTTAAAGTCTCTTTTAAATTTCAGCCTCTGAGGAACATTCTGTCACATATTTTTTATATAGCCCAAAACACCTATTTATAGTGACCTATTCCAAAAGTGTCCTACACGAACATTGTAGATAAAATATTGAAGTATTTTTTTGCCCAAAAATAAGACCTTAAAGCCTCGGGATGATATCCCAAAACCGTTTCAAACCCTCTGTCCCAAACCGGCTCTACTGAGTTTTGGCGGCTGACAGAACATACCTTTTAAAATGGCCAAAAAGTCTAACTTTTTTCAAACAATGACCCTTAGATCTAAACATGAAACTTGTAGGGAACTTGTTAAAGTAGAACATACTAAAAAATGGGCCGATTTGGACTTCATTTGATACCCGAAAATCGAGATCAACAGAAGCATAAGTTTGGGTAAAATCTTGAAGTAAGTGCTGAACCGTTTTTTCTTATGATGAAATGTTCACCCATTTGCCTTAGGATTTGGCCTTAGTGTTAAACATAAGAGTTGTATGATATATTTTTATTTAAATGGTATATAAAAATCATAGCTTAATTCCAAGTCTAGATACCCCAAAACTTTGTTACCCCTTTTAATTTAATACTTAGTTTTAGCCTTAAAAATTGATAAGTGTGGTTTGAACACCCTTTGTTATGAGATCTGAATTCTTGCATGATGACTAATTTGAATTAGAAGATTAGTGTTTCAAAAGAACGTATGATGATTTAGAACCCATGCTATTATGTTGAATCATATCTTGAAAATTGTAGTTTGTGCTTCACATACTTGTACTTCATACTTTGTGTATTGTACCATGAATATTGCCATGCTAGTTAATGTCATGCTATAAATTGTTGCACTGAGATCAATGGTACACATTATGAGCATTGTCATTTACATCTTGGCATGTTGGAGTCCATCTGTGCAAACCGTTGTTTGGATGGGCTGTGTTGAATTTGTCGTTCTTGGTTCTAAGTTTAGGGAGTCCCTGGTTGCCATTTTCGAAAATATTTTGGTTTTTACACCCTGGGTGCGTCCCTGGTGTTGGAAATAATTTTGGCTTGTACACCCTGGGTGTGTCCCCAGTGTTACAGAAATAGTTTATGAATATTGTTGGGCACCATGGGTTCGTCGCTAGCATTCTGGTTTCGATAGTTTAGATTTTTGGGTAAGTCGGAGAGACCCTAATTCGACTGACCTAATCCCACTGCGGTGGTAATTTGGAGATAGCCCAATTATTGCTGTTCTAAATCCCTAATCCTAGTACTTTACTTTGGGTAATTCAGAGATAGCCTAATTCGGTTGACATAATCCCACTGCGGTGGTAACTCGGAGATAACCTAATTCGGTTGACCTAATCCCATTGGGTAATTCGGAGGCCCTAATTAGGCTGACGTAATCCTACTGTGGTGGTAGTTCAGAGAGAGCCCAATTTTGGCAAACATAAACCCCTTATCTTGGTACTTTGTGTAATGTGAACGTCTCTTGAATTCTCGTAGACTTTGGATTAACGTCGGCGAAGGCATCACGCATCTTAAGGTGGGTTGTGTGCCCACATAATTGTCAGGCCCGGCTAAGGGTGGATGAATAATTGGGTGGCTGGCCCCCACACCTTGCCATTGAGTAAAACAGCTGTGGTATGAAGTCAGGCGACGCATTTACTATTCGCAACGAGGCATGCTGATGGCTTTGGTGATCAATTTGTCCAATGAAGTCTACTATGGTGATTCCCGACGTGGAATTCTTATTATTATCTGGGTGCATTTTTGGTTGGACATCTGCATTTCATACACGCATGTTATTTGACTTGTCTACTATCCTGTCATAAATTTGACCGTCTCCTTGACTATAAACTGTACTGGATGTTTTATGGTATGTGTTGCGATAAATTTTGTACCGTGAGATTAGTTAGAAGGTTAGAGTATTTTGCTTCTAGATCTTGGCTCATGGCATTCGTGCCATAGGTAGGGAGGAGTTCTTGGAGGAAGTCAACCCCGAGGGAGAAGAAGAGTTGGAAGAACAAGGTGAATTCTAAGAGTACATGGATCTAGCTGATGCATTCTGAGGAGTTGAAACCTCTGCATTCATTTTTATATTCAAATTTCTCGTTCTTAGTTTAATTGTTGAAAATTCTTGGTGGAACTGTAATACTTATGTACTTTTGAAAGGTTTAGAATTCACTTATGATGTAATAACTAACGTATGTAAATATGAATGAATGGCTAAAATATCCCTTTATTTATATTTATATATGTCTCGACGTACCTGAAGGACGGGGCGCCACATACATCTTCACACTCTTAGCCCAAGATAAAAGTCACGGCCCGGATAAAGAAATATCATGGCTGGACTATCCATAGGCATAAAGGTGGCGGCTCGATATAAGAACTTCATGGCCATTTGTTTTGTAGAACCTCAGAACAAGCATAAATGAAAATGTAAAGAATAGATACCATAGCTCATTTAATCTAGACTAGATCTACTATTCATCACTTCTCAAGAACATTAAACAGAACAAAAATAAGACAGAAGAATATGAAATAAACGGAGATCAAAGGGTTTTGAAAGTGTTTCTTTACATCTTCAGCCTAAAAAGAAAATCGCAGCTTGGACAAATAAACCACATGGCCGTACCTTGTATAGGTCTAAAAATGACGGCTCGGTATAGGAACCTCATGGCCATTACAATTTTTGATCAAAAAGATGGCGGCTCAGCATGACACTTCATGGCCGTTACTATAGGTGAAACAAACCTCATGGCCGTGTCAATGAAAGGTCACGACCGTTGGTTTTGTAGAATCTCAAAAAACTTCAAATGTGTTCGGTGTGCTGGTGAGTATGAAAACAAAACGAAAACAATAATTACTATACAGAGCAGAAGACTATAAAGGAATCTGAATATAATAAGAACTTAAGGAAAATGATGGTTGTATAAAAACAAATGATAACAAAACAATCGAAACCTCACCGACAACACCGTCGGAGGAAGAAAATGAGAGTTTAGAGAAAAGTTGTGGTTCCTAAGATTGCCTCGTGTGTATATCCGTCTCAAATGGTCCCTCGGGGGTGTGAATAGGAGGTCTTCAATCCAATACAAGCTCCAAGGACTCTTTCAAGGCAAGCAAGAACATAAAAATGGCTTGGAAAGTATTGGATATTGGGTGAGAACGAATTTTGGCAGAGCAAGGGTGTTCTAGAATTGTTCTCCTCTTCTTTGGCTTGGAAACGACATCTATTTATAGGTAAAATGGGCAAAGCAGACCCTCTCTAGAATGCTGCCACCTGTCCAAAAAGGGGTAATAGTGTCGGCCGTTATCTTTTTGCTTTTTAACAGTTCAGGTCGACACCTTTTTGCTTTTTACAGTTCAGGCTGCAATTTGTTTGAAGATGAAATGTAGTAGTGGAGTTCCCAAAGTGGCAACTGTTACAACAAAGGGAGCGACCAAGATCAAAAAGTAGCAGCGAGGATCAAATAGTGACGACCGTTAGAAACGAAGGTCACGGCTTGGGCTGTTTGATGGTTTTTGTGTTTTTGCTTGCTTAGGAGTATCTCCGAGCTTGATTCTCATTCTTTAGTCATCGGGGCGCATTCGAGACGGGTGCTTAAGATTCGACTTGGTCAGATTGGGGTGTCTACAGTTGCCCCTCTTTAACAGAGTTTTGCAGCAACTTGTGGTGCAAGTGAATGTCAAAGCACCAGAGACAAACTGATCGAAAAAGTCGCCAATCTTATGCACAAACAAAACATGCAGAAAAGCATGATCGTATCCAAATTTTTATCGAGCTTCCTACGTACCCCATTACAAGGGAACAAGACCAGTCGTAATTCGTAGGACAATGCATATGATGCAAAATAGGCTAATCATGATGCATAACAGATGAAAAACATGGTGCAGGTACAAAGTATGATGCAAAATATACGAATTTTTAAAGGTCGAGTCAGGATATGAAAAAATAATCAACAATCCAAATCTTTAAGAACTCCACTAGAGGTGCTTGGGATGCAGGGCTTAGGGTGCCTAGAACACTAGGGCTTATGAAACCTAAGAATCATCTTACGAACTTAGGGTTTAGACAATACTTCACATATGACTAGGGTTTTTTAGAAGAGAGGGATGCCTAGTCCCCTAGGGCTTGAAAAAATCTAAGGATTATCTCACGAACTTAGGATCTAGACAATGTTTCGCATATGACTAGGGTTTTAGAAGAGAGGGATGCCTAGTCCTCTAGGGATTAGAAAAAGAGGGATGCCTAGTCCTCTAGGGCTTGAAAAAGAGAGACGCTTAGTCCTCTAGGGCTTGAAAAAGAGAAATGCCTAGTCCTCTAGGGCTTGGAAAAAAGGGATGCCTAGTCCTCTGGGCCTTGAAAAAGAGAGATGCCTAGTCCTCTAGGCCTTGAAAAAGAGGGATGCCTAGTTCTCTAGGGCATGGAAACGAGGGATGCCTATTCCTTTAGGTGTTGGAAAAGAAAGATGCCTAGTCCTCTAGGGCTTGGAAAAAGGGATGCCTAGTCCTCTAGGGCTTTGGAAAATGTAAGGATCATCTTACGAACTTAGGACCTAGACAATACTTCACATATGACTAGGGTTTGAAAGAGGGGAAGAGAACTCAGTGCACGTGACAACCCTTGCTACTTCCTTCTTATCTTCTTTTCTCTTTCATTTCTTGCACATGGAGGCTTGCGTGCCTATTTCTTTACTTGGGTCTGCGGGCTCACTGATACACTTGATGCACTGCCCATGTATACATTACTGTTTTAATTAGGACAAGCCTTCGTGCCTTTAGATTATATTATGTTCATTGTAGATGCTTGTCTTTTTTCATACATATGAAAATGTGTTTTCGATCGCTCAAATCTTTTATTATGCATGATGTATGTTTGTGAGTTGAATACTTACCCAGCGAGCCCATTTTTGTGTTGCGAGTTGTTACAGGTTCTTAGTAAGGGATTGGCCATGTTAACAAAGAGGGGAAGTGCCGTCAAAGTCTTTACAGAAAATAAAGTTGCAGCTGTGAGGAAATATCTTGTGGTCGTGATGTTTGAAAGGTTTGCGGCCTAGAAGATTGGAGTTCATGGCCGTAAACTTTGATGGCAGAGCTTTTTGGCGCAAAAGTCAAGGCTGATTCTGTGGTCTCCTCTCCTTTTGGGCTCTATAAAGGGGACCCACTGGTTCTGATCCCACTGTCTTAGATATTCTTCATTCTCCTTGTCTCTTTATGGCTTATTCTTTCGACAACCCTCTTTTGTCATGGATAGACGAGTTCTCTTAGGTTGAACGCAAGAACTTTATCAATTTTAGCTTGAATGCACTATTCTCCTTGAAGGCCATGAGAATCGACTGGCTTCTTCTTAGAGGAGCTACCCAACTTTAGGGTCCCAACGTGCGCGTGTTTCGCTTCGGATATGAGGAGCTACGCCCGATGATGTAAGACTTTTTCGCTAGTCTTGAGATTTCGTCTTGAGATGAAGTCATAGTCCCTGCTCCATTTTCAAGTCCCAAAGACCAATTGATGCAACTTTGTGGCTACTCCAAACATGAGGCTTCGCTTGTTACTCATGATGGAGTTCTTGATGTGGCTCAGATCATTGGTCGATTTCGACCCCTTCAGCTCCAGTGTCGTTATGCTCTTTGTATCTGTTTACTGACCTGTTTTCTTTTTAGGGTCTTCTGATAGACTGACTAGCTCTTCTTTGGTGGATGCAGCTTATCAGATTTACGAGGGCTGGGATCCCGTTCCACTAGTCCTTACTGAGACTCTTCTCGGGCTTGATGCAGTTTGTACTACGGGTGCCCCATGCTTCATGGGTAGTGCATTACTGCTACAGGTATTCACTTGACTTTTCTTTTTCTGTATTTCTCTCTATTTTTCTGCTCAGCTCTCTCTTTTTGTGTTTCTCTCTATTTTTTTCCCTCTCAGCTCTCTTTTTTCTCTATTTCTCTCTATATTTTCTCACTTAGCTCTCCTTTTTCTATGTTTCTCTCTATCTTTTCCCACTCAGCTCTTCTTTTTCTGTATTTCTCTCCTTTTTTTTGCTCAGCTCTTCTTTTTCTTTGTTTCTCTCAGGTTTGGCTGATGGAGAAGGTGAACTTGTTAAAGAAGCCCGTATCTGATAACTACAGCGTGAAGTTATTTGTCCATCGTCGAGCTTACCACCTCTACTCCACGGACGCTGCTTGGAACAACTAGGCAGGACATTTCCTAGCTATGCCCCTTGGTTGAAGATTGTTAGGGTTGTGTACTTAAAACTATATTTTATTTGGTTTTAGTATTTTATTTTATTTTAATAAAATTAATTTTCTATTTTATAAGAATCTTAATGAGAAATGTATGCAAATCATTTCTTTAATATTATGCATAGATATCTTTTATTTTGTATAGCATTTAATCTGATATGTAGAGTACGATTTGCACACAAAAGACCATATTTTATGTTCTTATAGAATATAAGTATTTATTCACAGTTTAGATGAAAATAGATATACCATCAGTACGACTGTAGCATAGAGTTTTAGTAGGCCTGTCTTAATCACGGAAAACAGATAATAGTATCGTCTATTGTTCTGACTCTCTATATTAGTACACTTTGTGTGTATTGAACGGGACACATTGGAGTAATTAATTTAATATTGACTATATAAATTAATTTATACCACAAGGTTATTATGAAGAGTGCTTATGCTTTTAATCTTGATATAATTATTGATTTGCGTATATTTAATATTCGTTGTTTTGATTCATTAGAGCGTGCGATCTTATATGGGTCTATATTCCCGGTGAGTTGGATAGCAATATTATTTATATGATGAATATTAATTATTGATGGAATCTACGTCTCAAATGATCGGAATTAACGATACCCCCTTAAGAAAACTTATAAGTTTTGACCGAGTCAAACCTTGCAAGTGAATTTGATTGTCCGGCGGTCAGATAAGTTAAGCGAAAGAGTTTAAAAAATTTAAAGATGCAGATTAAATTAAATTGTCAGTAATTAAATTTAATTGGAGAGTATCGGGAATCTTAACATGGGGAGATGATTTAAGCATTTAATAACAGGAGCTCAATACAAGATGGTATTGATATTATGGTTTAGAGTACAATTACAGTTCTTTAGTGGTGTAAATTGTAATTTAGTATTTTATAAAAATTACAGAAACCGTTGAAAAGTTTTATAATTTCAGATACCGCTGAAAAGTTTGCTTAATTGCAAAAATCATTGAATACGTATCTGGATTACACTAGAAATTTTAGTCATAATTACTTTACAGGTCCATACTGTAGCTCTATGAATATGTGGGTAGGCTGAACCAAATTCATAAATTGTCTTCAAGACTAAAGCTGATCAGGTTCTGCCGGTATGAGTTCTCAAAGAATTGTATCCACAATACGTTCGAAAATCACATAAGAAAATACAGTAGAAGTTCTGATAGGAGTTTCAACTCGAAATCAAAAATCGTAGTTGGAGAATCGACCAAAAGGTATTCTTTTAAATTAATTTTGGTTGCATGAATTTTTATTTTGATCGGTCGACATCAAAAATTTTATCTGGAGCCCATTTTGGTGATTGCCCGACCCGTTTTTTTTATCGCAAAATCATTTACAAAAAAATGATATTGGCAGTTTAGTCTCCAACAATTGGTATCAGAGCCGTTTTGTTTTTTATTTACGGTTTATCGATGGGTCGGGTAGATTTAGAACTATATTAATCTTGTTTTGCAGGCATTTTATTTCGGTTTTATGATCATCTTTTATTCATGTTTGAATGAATAGTTTGAATAATGATCATAATTATTAATGTTTTTTAATCACGAGGGTTGGTTGTGATAGTTTAAGTTTTTCCTAGATCGAATGTGAGTTTACGGGACATAGATTTTTGATGTAATAGCAATTATTTATTTTAAAATATTATTTTAGAATATTTAAGAACAAATTAAATATCAAAGAACACGAATAACAAGCGGCGACACCAGCGGTGATTTCGGGTTTTACGAGCCACGGATCGCGGTGATTTTTTTAATAATTTTAAAATAGTTTATTTGATAAATTTTTATAGGACTTATGCATTAAAAATAGAAACAAAATAAGTCTAAAAACAACCATAAAAATTGACAAAAACAGCCACCACTGTCGGCTTTATCGGTTACTATTTGGGGCCTATTTGTTATTTTTTGGGACATTTTTTATGTTATTTTTTGAACAATTTTTTAAGCATAAAATAGCAATAAATATACTTTAAAATACTATTCAAAAATAATAAAAAAAATTAGACCAAAACAATGGGAAAAAAGCAACTGCTGCAGCGGCTTGCGGCGGCCCTTCGGGGCTATTTTGGGGGCTTTTTTGGGACTGTTTTCGAGACATTTTTTGAAGAATCATATTGCTGAATATCAGTGCTATTTTAAAAAAAAAAAACGGGTGCCAAAAATACCACCGAAAAAAGCCCAAACGGGCAACTGAAGCGGTGGCGGCGTAGGGGCAGCAGCGACAGCTATTTCAGGGCTCTTCGAAAGCTGTTTTTTTGGCAAATTTTGTTCTAATTTTTTGACAAAAAATAGTTCTTTTTGAGAGCTATTTTTTAGAAAAAAATGGCATAGAAAACGGAGCACAGAGTAGGAAACAAAAGCCGCCTAAAGTGGCAACAGCAGTGGCGCCGGCGGCGGGGATAGTAGCTGGCGGTGGTGGTGCTAGTCCGGGCTATCTTGAATTGTGTTTTTTGATATGTTCTGATCTTGATATGATATATTTGTATATCACAGTGTATTAGAGAATTCTGATGCAATTTGAATACAAGAAGCTAATTCGGAAAAGAAATTCTTACAGCTTATCTTCAATAGGAGACTGAAACTTATCAGACTTTCTATTCGATTATAAAATTGGGATATATACATATCTTGCATTTATATTCATATGAATTGTGTGGATGATGTATATACGTTTTATATATTCCTGTTAATTTAATTAATTCAAAAAATTTGATTTTAATTAAATATTTTGTAAAAGAAAATAAAATTAACTTTTTTTTAATTAAATATTTTTAATTAAATAAATTTTTTTTTAGATATTTTACTTTTTATAAAATATCACGTTTAAGATGATTTTTTTTAATAAAATTGGATATCTTGAAAAAACATAAAAATTAATTTTGAATTTTGAATTAATTAAATAGAAAAATATTTAATCCAAATAAATTGTTATTTTAGAAAAATGTGTAACATAAAATAAAATAAATAAATACCTTTAATCACTATCTTAACTAAAAAGTTAAAGAAAAAACTATGCATTTATTGGATTTTATTTGTTACGCATTAAAACACGAAAAAATAGTTTGGCAAACTGGAATCTTTGGAATCGTGTACACGGAAAGATATTTGATTCTTTCAGATCGAGTGATTTTTGAAATTAATAAATTTATTTTAATTAAATAAATTTTTTAATCCTCAAAAATATTTTAAAAATCTAAGTGGGAGAGAAAATTTGTTAACTGATAAATCCCGCGGTTTCTATCACCAGTTTGTAGGCAATGTAATTAAATCCTGTATGTTGGCAATAAGGTCTTCTTCTCCATCAGACAGATTAATTGCGGTATCGTCAGTATAAATCTCCTTTAAGGATAATTCTGGATAATTGTTAGTGGAGATCACTTCTCCATCTGAAGGGTTCATTGCGAAACGATTGATTTGAGATTAGGTGGTGGTTAACACTTAATTGTATATAATAGTATCATCTCCATCTGAGTCACTGCTATTATTTACTAGATCGAAATTATGTCAACTATTTAATTTTACTTGGCAGGGTTAGTTGCTTAAATAGTAAAATTAAAAGAAATTGGCATATCAGGACAAACGATGGATAGTAGACGTTCTCCCATCGAGGCATACTATTCACAGGAAATTAGGTTGTTGGCGAATTAATTTTAAAATGGTAGAGGGAACCAAATTAAAATAAATTCAAAGTTTTACTTGCCATAATTAACGATTATTTTTAATTATGTGATTCTCATAGATAAAATGGCTTTTAATCCATTCGCTTCAATACTCAAAGAAAATAAACTTACGAGACCAAACTATGTTTACTGAAAAAAGAATTTAGACATTGTCTTAACTGCTGAGGATTATAAGTTTGTATTGATTGAGATATGTTCACCAGTACCTGATGTGGGGGTGACCGAACAAGAAACCTAGGCCCATTAAAAGTGGCAGAAAGCTGATCAGGTGGATCGCTATTACATTTTGGCTTTCATGTCAAATATTTTACAGCATCAGCATCAGTCTATACCCAGTGCCTATGACATGATTATGAACCTCAGAGAAATGTTTGGGAATCAAAATCGTGCTGCTTGGCAGGTGGCCATGAAGTCTCTAAAGAATGACAGCATGGTTGAAGGCACCCTATTTAGGAATCGTGTTTTGAAGATGATCAGTTTTCTGAATGAACTAGAGAACCTTGGAGCTGAAATTGATAGGGAAACCCAGGTTGATATCATACTTCGATCACTGCCTAAAAGATTTAAGCAGTTCTGCCTGAACTATACCATGAATAAGCTTAGCTTTTCATTGGCAGAACTTCTTAAGAAACTTCAAGCAGCCGAAAGTATTCTTAGGAAGCCATGTTCTGTGTATATTACTGAAAAGGTTCTTTCTCTAAACCAAAAGATAAGAAGAAGAAAAAGGTTCTGACACAGGGAGGCACAGGTTCAAAAGCAGTTAAGGGACCAAAAACTAGTGTGAAGAAGCCAAGAGGGAAGTGCTATCACTGGAACTAGTTTCGGCATTAGAAAAAGCAGTGTTCGATTTTTCTCAATAAGCAGAACAAACTAGGTAATTTTTGTTCACTGGTGGTTGAAACATGTTTCGTGGTGTTATATACCAAAACCTGGTGTGTAGATACGTGAGCCACTAATCATGTCTGTAATTCTTTGCAGGGGTTCCAAGAAACTAGGCAGTTCGATGATGGAGAAATATACGTACATATGGGCAATAATATAAGGGCGCCAGCAGTTGCAGTAGAAGATGTACTCTCAAGTTTAGTAGAGACAAGATATTACTTCTAAAATATTATCTTTATGTATCTTTGATTAGAAGAAATTTAATTTCGATTTTTAGTTTAATAAAGGACAAATATTTTATTCATTTTGATGACTCTGTGGTTGTAAAGAAAAATAAATATTTTATTTGTTCTGAAACATTGGTGGATGATCTGTATGTCGTATCTCCTATCTCTGTTACAATGCAACAACTGAATTGAATAACACATCTAATTTACCATATCAGAAAAAGTTTCCTTCTTTAATGAACAAAATATTTCTTTGGCACTTACGCTTGGGTCATATTAATCTAAAAAAGATAAATAAACTGGTAGAAGATGGACCTTTGAGTTCATTAGAAGTGGAGACACTTCCAGTCTGTGAATCTTGCTTAGAGGGTAAGATGGCCAAGAGACTCTTTTTGGCTAAATGCTATAGAGCTAAAGAACCATTAGAACTGGTTCATTCTGATGTATGTGGTCCTATGACAATCTGGGTTAGAAGTGGCTTTGAGTACTTCGTTAGTTTCATTGATGACTACTCAAGGTATGGATATATTTACCTAATGCACCGTAAATCTAAATGCTATAAGAAATTCAAAGAATTTAAGGCGGAGGCGAAGAATCATCTGGGTAAAAGTATCAAATCACTACGATCCGACCGTGGTGAAAAATATCTCTTTGAAAAGTTTATGGACTACCTGTCATCAGAAGGAATTATATCACAATTGACTGCACTGGGCACTCTATAGTAGAATGGTGTGGTAAAAAGAAAAAATAGGACTCTTATGGAGATAGTAAGGTCCATGATGAGTTATTTAGGATTACCCAATTTGTTTTAGGAACTTACATTAGAGAGTGGCTTACATTCTAAACTTGATACCTTCTAAATCAGTACCTTCTACTCCCACAAAATTGTGGACCAGGCGTAAGAATAGTCTGAAACACATTCGAACTTGGGAGTGTCAAGTACATATACCGAAAGGGAACACAGGTAAGTTAGAACCAAGGACTGAAGTCTATTTCTTTGTGGGGTATCCCATGGGAATGAATGATGGTCTATTTTATAATCTTAAGGATCAGATGGTCATTGTTAGCACCAATGCCCCATTCTTGGAAGAGAATTATATTATGGATCACTGGTCTAAAAGTAAAATTATTCTTAAAGAACTGAGTGAAAATACAAGTAGAACGGAAAAGGAACCACAAGTCATTGATATGCAATTGCCTCGTCGTAGTGGGAGGATTATCGGGACAAGTGCAAATCATGAACAGGGTGCTGATGCACAAGGTTTAAATTCTATACAACGTGTTACTGCTAGTACACAGACACATGTAGTGCCTCGTCGTAGTGGGAGGGTTGTTCAACAACCTGATCAGTACATGTTCTTAGGAGAGTCTTTTGACAGGATCCCGACATAACTAGATACCGAACCTTATAACTGCAATGAAGCACTTCAAGACAAAGATGCAGATCTTTAGCAAAAGGCTATAAATTCATAGATATAATCTATATATTTTAAGCGGGTCTAAAAACTTGTAAAACCACCCGAATGGATAAAATTCATTGGATGTAAGTGGATCTACAAATGGAAGAGAGGAACAGATGGAAAGGTTGAAACCTTCAAAGTTAGGTTTGTTGCAAAACAGTTCACTCAGAAAGAACAGATTGATTATGAGGAAACCTTTTCGCCAGTAGCCTTTGTTAAATTTATCCAAATTCTCTTATTCATTGCTGCTCATTTCGATTATGAAATCTGACAAATGGATGTCAAGACAACTTTCCTTAATGGAAGTCTTAACAAGTGTATCTATATGGTACAACCAGAGGGATGCATTACGAATGGCCAGGAGCACAGATTGTGTAAGCTTAAGAAATCTATTTAAAGACTTAAGCAGGCATTGAGGTCTTAAAATACTCAATTTGATCAAGCTATAAAATCTTATAGTTTTAATCAGAGTCCAAATGAGTCATGTGTGTACAAGAAGCGTGATAGAAGCGTAGTTATCTTTCTAGTACTTTATGTAGATGATATCTTCTCATCGAAAATGATGTGGGGGCATTATCTACGGTAAAAATATGATTATCTGGACAGTTCAATATGAAGGACTTGGGAAAAGCCAGTCACATCATTGGGATCAAGCTTGTGCGAGATCAGAAACAAATGAGATTTGGCTTATCACAAGCAAAGTATATTGATGATATCCTTACTCGTTTTAGCATACAGAATTCCAAGAAAGGGTTTCTCCTTTTCAAGCATAGAATCACTCTATCCAATGATCAGTGTCCTAAAACAAATGATGAGATAGAGAAAATAAAGGCGGTTCCTTATGCTTCGACAGTAGGAAGCCTAATGTATGCTATGCTTTGCACTGGACCCGACATTTGCTTTGCCGTTGGTATGGTTAGCAGATATCAGTCTAACCCAAAGTAAGAGCATTGGACTGTGATAAAGAATATAATCAAATACTTGAAAAGGACTGAGGATTATGTGTTGATTTATCAGGCAGACAGTTTAGTACTTTTAGGGTACACAAACTCATATTTTCAATTAGACAAAGATTTCTGTAAGTCTACCTCAAGATATGCGTTTACCTTAAGAGGTGGAGTCATAAGTTGGAGGAGCAACAAACAGTCCTACATTACTGATTCCACCATGGAGGTCCAGTATATAGCAGCATTGGAAGCAGCTAAAGAGGTCGTTTAGCTTAGGAACTTCCTGTTGGATCTAGATGTGGTCCCTTCAGTTCAGTCGGCTATTACAGTTTATTGTGATAATAGCGAAACGGTTGCAAACTCTAAGGAACTAAGAATCCACAAGAAATGAAAACACATTGAGCTATGTATCACCTGATACGAGAAATTGTACAGAGATGTGATGTTGCTATGACTAAGATTGCATCATGAGATAACCTTGCAAATTCTTTTACAAAAAGTTTACCGGTTAAAACTTTTGATAGTCATGTAGAGGGCATGTGAGTCAGATGTATGGCAGCATGGTTTTAAGTATAAGTGAGAGATTGTTAAGATTGCATACTGAAAATCATGTTTTATTTAGTTTTATTATTTAATTTTATTTTAATAAAATTAATTTTTTATTTTATAAAAATCTTAATGAACAATGTATGCAATATCAATTCTTTAATGTTATGCATAGATATTTTTTATTCTGTATAGTATTTAATCTGGTGTGTAAAGTATGGCTTGCATACAAAAAATTAGATTTTAGGTTCTTGCTGAATATAAGTATTTGTACACAGTTTAGATGGAAATGAACATACCATCGGTACGACTGTAGTATAGAGTTTTAGTAGGCCTGTCTTAATCACGGAAAACAGATAATAGCGTCGTCTATTGTTCCGACTCTTTGTGCTAGTACAACTTGTGTGTATTGAACAAGACACATTGAGATAATTAATTTTATACTGACTATATAAATTAATTTATACCCAACATTATTATGAAGAGTACTTATGCTCTTAATCCTGATATAATTATTAATTTGCGTATAATTAATATTCGTTGTTTTGATTCATTAGAGGGTGCGATCTTATATGAGTCTATATTCCTGGTAAATTGGATAACGGTATTATTTATATGGTGAATATTAATTATTGACGGAATTTACGTCTCGAATGATTGGGATTGACGATACTCCCTTAAAGAAGCTTATAAGTTTTGATCGGGCCAAACCCTACAGGTGGATTTGATTATCCGACGATTAGATAAGTTAAGCGGAAGGGCTTAACAAATTTAAAGATGCCGATTAAATTAATTTATTAGTAATTAAATTTAATTGGCTGATTTCAAAAATCTTAACATAGAGTGATGAGTTAAGCATTTAATAATAGGGAACTCAATGCAAAATAGTCTTGAAATTATGATTTAGAGTGCAATTACAGTTATTTAGTGGTGTGAACTGTAATTTAGTGCTTTATGAAAATTACAGAAACCGCTGCAAGATTTTCATAATTACAGATACTGTTGAGAGGTTTACTTAATAGTGAAAACCGTTAGATACGTATCTGGGTTACACTAGAAGTTTTAGTCATAATTACTCCATAGGTCCCTACTGTAGCCCTATAAATATGCGGGTAGGCGGAACCAAATTCATAACTTGTCTTCAAGACTAAAGCTCACCAGGCTCTGCCGTAATGAGTTCTCGAAGGATCGTAACCCACACTACGTTCGGGAATCAAATATGGGAATACAGTAGAAGGTCTGACGGGAGTTTCAACTCGGAATCAAAAATCGTAGTTAGAGAATCAACCAAAAGGTATTCTTCTAAATTAACTGTAGTTGCACGAATTTTTATTTTAATCGTTTGACATCAAAAGTTTTATTTGGAACCCGTTTTAGCAATTGCCCGTCTAATTTTTTTTATTGAAAATCGTTTACAAAAATAATAATCTTTGTAGTTTAGTCTCCAACAAATATATCTCTTATGACTACTGTCACTGTGGATCACTCGGGGGGTTCTGTTGGTCGGCTTTGAAGTTGGCCACCTTCTATCATCCATATTACAGTCTTTGTCAATTTGGGTATACTCAGATCAGACCTGACACTGCTGTGAGCCATCTGTAGAGTTTTACATATCGTTTTCCTTTCTTGGGTCAGTACCAGTGGGCTTGGCATTCTTGACTTACGATTCCGGTCGGCAGAGAGTTTGACAGTAGGCTTTCTAAGGACTACAAGGCCTGGCTTGGGACAAAATTAGAGTGCAGTGCAACGTAGGGAGGAGACGTAGAGAGGAGAAGGACTTGACTTTGCTTTGTTATGCCCCAATATCTTAACGCTTTCCTTTCAGTTTTTTTTTTAGAAAAAAGATGAAGACTTGCGAGCCTCTCTTGTTTTTAGAATCATACTAAATTTGTAAAACTTATTAATGAAAGTTTCTTTGCTTCTAGTCTGTGATGATTTTTGAAATTGTTTTTTAGATTTTCGTTTTTGAAGTATAACCAACTTATTAGAAAAATTTAAAGTAATCTTTTACAATGATCAACTATTCAAGACATGATTACAAAGGATGGCTTTGAACAAAGGTTTGGCCCGAACTTTTGACAGAAGCTGCCTATGTATCTCGAAGAAGAGAATCAGGCCATAACGTAGTTCGAAGCATGGGTTATACTCGGGTATTGACACTCTCCTTTCATTACCATAACTTTTGCCAAGGTCACCCTTTCGGCTTTTCGGTCGTACGGGCTGCTCTAACTTTTACCTGGGCCACCTTTACGGTTTTCAATCCAGCGAGCTTATCTTTTTATTTTTATTTTTCTCTTAGGGATAAAACCTTTTAAACTGATCCAAGTTGATTGGCGTAGAAAATGCATTCCCATCCAGATATAAATAATGGCTCCTGCTGACATCAAGGTTTTGATAAGATAAGGCCCGGCTCAATTAGGTTTAAACTTGTCCCTTGGGTAAAAGATCGGTGCTTTAATCTCTGAGAACCAAATCACCTTCTTTCAAATTTCGAGACTTAATCTTCTTGTTAAATGCCCGAGCTATTCTTCTCTGGTATCGTTGGATGTGAAACAACGTTCTGAGCCTCCTTTCGTCAAACAAAAGCAACTCTTCAAGCTTATCCCTCTGCCAATCTGATTCTAAAATGCCGCTTTTGGCTATTATCCTAAAGGATGGAATCTCTAGTTCTATGGGTAAGACTGCTTCCATCCCATAAACCAATGCATAAGGTGTTGCTCTAGTGGAAGTCCTGATCGATGTTCGATATTCCCAAAGTGAGAATGGCGGCTTCTCCGACCAATCTTTGCTTCCTTCTATCATGTTCTACAAGATATTCTTCACATTTTTGTTGGCAGCTTTCGCAGCTCCATTGGTTTGTGGTTTATACGGAGAAGACTTATGACTGGCGATTCGATATTCCTCAAATAGATCCAAAAATTTCGCCTTGGAGGCGAGAACCATTATTAGAAATTATCTCATGCGAGACCCCGTACCGACAGAAACGATTCTCCTTAATGAACTTGGCTGCCTAGGAGGCCTCCAAGACAGAGTAGAGGCAGCTTCAACCCACTTCATGAAGTAATCAATTGCTACGAGGATAAAATTGTGTCCATTTGATGCCTTGGGCGTAACTTTCACTATCACATCAATTTCTCAAATTGAAAATGGCCAAGGTGATGTCATGTTACAAAGCTGAGATGGTGGCACATGCATGAGGTTCGCGTTAACGTGACATTTTTGACATCTGTTTTCATCGTCATCCAAAAGTATCCTTGTTGCAGGATCTTCTTATCCAAGATCATTCTACTCATGTGAGGTCCGTAAACTCCTCTATGAACTCCTCTCATCAACTCGTGTCCTTCTTCCATGTCAACACAGAGTTTATTAACTCCTAAATACCCCCTCTTGTACAGTCTCCCTCTAAGATCACAAACTACATGGAAAGTCTCCTAATAGCTCTTTGATCCTTCTTGCTGGCTCAACTAGGATACTCTCCCTTCTCGATGAAAGTCCAAATGTTGTGATACCAGGGTAATCCATCATTGACTTCTTGGGAAGCGACGATATTATCGATTGCAGATGTATCTCTTCGCTGAATCTCCAAGGGTCTCATCCTTACTTCGGGTGGTATGTCTATCATTGATGCCAGAGTAGCTAAAAGCATCAGCAAACTTGTCATGTAATCTCGGAACATGGGTGAACACTACACTCTCGAAGCAAGGAATCAATAACTCGAGTTCTCGGTGATACTGGATCAACTTTTCTTCTTTAATCTTCCACTCTCCTTTTACTTAGGAGACGACAAAAGCTGAGTCTCCTATGACCTCTAATTTTTCTTGCTCCTAGTTCTAAGGCGACTTCCAATCTGGCTAAGCAAGCTTCATACTCGGCCTAATTGTTAGTGACCTCAAAACTCAACTTAAAAGTCAAAGGGATATGGGAATCACCGGGAGTAATCAAAGGTATCTCTATCTCGTACCTATATTGGTTCGAAACTCTGTCGAAGTACAAGGTCCACAGATTCTTCTCGATTTTCAACACTTGTTCATTAGGAAACTCAAACCTGGGTTCTTTTTCTCCTTCAATAGGGTGGTTGGCTAAAGATTCTGCAATGGCTCTCCCTTTCACGGATTTCCTTGCAACGTACTACAAGTCGAACTCATCTAGCATGAGCAACCAACAAGCCAACTTCCCTATCAGTGGTAGCTTCTCAAAAAGGGTCTATCCTTAAGATCAGAGCAACTCAGTACGCTAACATGTAATGGCGTAATTTCCTAGATGCCCAAACTAATGCCCAGTAAGTCTTTTTCAAAAGCGTATACCGACGTTCGCAATCTGTCATCTTTTACTTAGGTAGTAGACAACTCTTGGCTTTATCTTCTTGAGCGAGCATACATTCCATTGCTGAATCAGTCACGGACAAATACAGTATCAAAGGATTATCGGGTTCTGGTGGCGACATGACTGAAGGATCTTGCAAGTACTGTCGTATAGCATCAAAAGTGTCCTGGCACTGTTGATCCCATCGAAAATTAATCCCTTTCTTTAAGAGTGGGAACATGGGTTCACAGGTCGTGGTCATATTAGCTATAAATCGACCGATAAATTAAATTTTCCATAGAAAGCTCCTTACATCCTCCTGAGTTTTCGCTTGATAGGCTCAGCGTCGGGATAGAGAGGGATTTGGTGTTGTACGATATCATGATTAATTTTGGGCATATCTTCGTAGGACCATGTGAAAACATCTTTAAGTTCTTTTAATAAAAGGGTTAATTGCTCACGTTTTTTCGAAGAGAACGCAGAACTAATCATGAACTATCTGCAGATCTTTTTCATTATTAAGGTTTATTTCTTCCATTATGAGTTTAGCTCGCAATTTCTCTTTCTTTTCAATTAAAAGTTTCAATTCTTGGGGAATATCCCCCTTGAATTCATTAAAATTTTCTGAATCTATGTAAGATATTTGAGGCACAACGTAGTAAGAAAAATCTGAATTCATTTCATTGATTTCAACAGGGATTACAATTTTGGACTCGAAATGGAAAGGGACTCGGGATGCTAACAAGTGCATTCCCTGTAGATTTGTCATCAGATGAACCATTTACAGACTCGATCAAAACGGACTCAACAGAATCAGATTCCCATTCACTTTTCACATCATGCATACGAAGGGACTCAAAGGATTGACTCTTTTGCATTTTAACAACGTCCATGATAAGTATAGTGTAACCCGTAGGCGCATCAGCATCCATCATCAGCACATCCTCTTCTTCTTTGTTTCCTATACGCACTTGGGTCATCTCTTCATCGAAGAAAGAACCCACATCTCCCCCTTCATAATGAACAACCCAGTCTGTTCGCACTTTTTCAGTGAATCCCATCTGTCATATCTTTGCTTCTTCTTCACTGTCAGACAACTGATGACCGAAAAAGATTTCTAGCCCTAGTAACTTTTGATTATCTTCTCCTTTATCCATGGTTTGAAAAACCAACAGTAAGAAAAATCATCCCCTTCCTTGATACATAGTTCGTTCAATGTCAGCCCGTACTTTTTCATCTTTGGTTCTTCCAACTCTGACTTATATCCAAACCCACATCTGTGTCGATTGTAGTACACTTGGATTGGCTCCGAGACTCCTTATAAATGCTTGCCAAGTCCTATTCCCTAAAAGTAGGACGTTCCTTTCATCATTTCCATCACCTTCTGATTTACATAGTTCTCTTTCTCGTTCATCAAAACTCGGTTGGCCTTAGTTTCATCAAAATTGAATCCATTTAGAAGAAGGTCTTCTTCCCCGTGTTGGATCTCAAGGAGCGAAATAGTGTTACTAAGCGAAGTTGGTAAGCTAGTTTTCCCATGAATGGTGGCAGTTACCCCTTCCTTAATCAACTTCACCTTTTAGTGTAGGGTCGATACAACTGCTCTAACTGCTGGGTCATGTAGCTAAGGCCTTCCTAACAATAGATTGAATGAGACTGGCACGTCGAGAACATAGAATTCTACCTCGTTGTCCAGTGGTCCCACTGTCACAGAAAAAGTTACTAAACCCAAAACATCTCTTTACGTGTTATGGTATGCCTGTACTCCTTGTGGAATCGGCTTGAGATCTAGCATCTTTAACCCCAAGCAGTAAGCAGTTCATAGTGGACACACATTGAGAGTTATCGACTAAGACGACTGGCACACAATTTTCCAAACACTTGACAGTTAAATGCAGTGGCTTGTTGTAGGACAGCCCTTTTGTTGGGAAATCCTTGTCACTGAAGGCGATAACATTAGACTACTTTTTAGGTATCAACATTCCAACCAACTAGTCGGGGGAGACGTCGATCGTAATATTTATACTGTTGAGATCCTTCAAGATTACCTATCAGTGCTTGTAGGATGCCACTGGCAATCTCTAGATACTTACATTCGCATGTTTCTTCTTGAGCTGCTTCAAAAGTTTGTCTTCTTCTTCACTGTTCTATTTCTCCCCTTACTTTCTTGGTTCTTCTTGGTACCTACTCGGTTGCCCCTTCTCTAGTTGTGCGGGCTTAAAATGCCTCTCGCTTCTCGTTAGATGCTCTACTTGCTCTTCAAGCTTCCACAGGCATTCAAACTGGTAGGTCATTTATCTTGCTTTGGTTACTAGATGTCCTTTTCCTCAAAAGGCCCAAAAATAATCTATTCTTGTCTTTCATCGACTGTCTTCTTCACTAACTCCTCCAACTCTCCAAAGATCTTTTTTGATTCCCATCACGTTTTGTGCAAACCAATGGGATTCTTCATCAATGCTGGTCTCTATCTCGAAGAGTTGAGGCAATGATACCCCATCAAAGGGATCCTTGTAATCATATGGGGGTGGAGGGATCCAAGGTTCCCAAGAACCTCCATTGTTATACGGCTCCTCAACGATTAGATGCTATTCCAGCATATCATCTCCTTCGTCATAGTCTATGTTCATGAATTCCTCTTTATTTCTTCCAATTCCCATATGTCGTCCTCTTCTTGGTACTCCACTTCGAGAGAACATAAGATCAATCCCTTGGGTAGAGGTGTTTTCAGTTTCGTCTTATGAAGAGGGACGATGTATACAGAAGGGTCAAACACTGAACTTACAATTCCCAACAAATTCACTTGGGGTGAATTCTCCTCTTTCTCTTTCTGCTCCTTCTTCTTCTCAGTTTTCTCATTGACCAGCAGATTTTCTTTCTGTTCACTCTTGCTGTCGACCGCCTTTCCTTTTGAAGATTCTCCTGCCTCTGATATTGCTTTCTTTATCTTTCCAACTCTAAAACTTGGCTCAGCTTTCCCATACCAAGATGCCCCTCCGTGTTATGTTGTATCATTACTTAGAACAGTCGGAACATGCCACTTGATATATATCACGGCTTCCTCTAGATCATCCAACGCTTCAAGGCGTGTAAAACCATTCCACAGACGTCTGATCTCTTCGTCCTCTTCATTGTCGCTGTCGAAGGAAGAAAACACTTCTTCCTCATGAATGACAAAGATCGAAAAATCATGAAAGTCATCATCTACTAATTCCCCAATAGAGTAATTGATCAACAACACATCTCGGTTAGATAAAAAATTTACAACAGGCTTTGGTTCTGTCATGGGAACTATGAATTTCGTGGGATCAAAACCTTTTGCCCCTCCTTCAACAACATTTACATTCTGTTGAGCTGCATGATTAGGTAAGGGATTTGTGGTTACATTTGGTTTTTGAACAACAGTAGGCGGGGAAATCACCTTATTATCTATCAAATCTTGAATTTCATGTCGAAGCCTCATGCAATTGTTAGTTAAATGACCATGTCTCTGGTGGAAAGCACAGTACTGGGTTAGATTATATCGGGATAGCAAAGAAATTGGTGACAGGGTCGGTTCCAAAGGTTTGAGAAGGCCTTTCTCAATAAGACTGCAAAGGACAGTGGAAAGCAGAACTCTCAAAGGAGTGAATGTTCTTCTCGACGTTCTTTGCTGACTAGATTGTTCGGGTTTTGGATTTAGAGTGTTTACTTTGAAAACCTAATCATTGGGAATGTCGGTGAAGTTATTATTGACTCGATTAGGGTCATTAGTGCGTGGTTTCCTTACCTTTCGACTTGATCTCGCACTTTTTATTGCCCCTAATTGGATGAAACTTTCAGCATTAACTCCTACATCAAGCAACTGTTCAAAGGTGATCAAAGGATTTCTTAACATCTTTACGGCCTTAGTTCTCCCTTTATTGCATTGAGTCTCGTTCTCGATAGATGAACTCAACAAATCATTGATTCGAGCTTGAAGTTACTGACATTGAGCTTGGTTTTAGATCTGCTGAGCCTGTAAGAGTTGGATTTGTGTTTGGCATTGAGCCTGAATCTTGACCTGGTTGTTCACTATTGTACTGATCCCGTCTAATGTTCGTCATAAGTCTATAATATCCCTCATCATATCAGCTATGATCAATTCTATGTCTACCATCAGGAACACAGAATCTGACTATTTTACCCTTCCAAGCCTTTCTCTCGGAGATTGGGCCCAAGTGCATATAGGTTCTTCTCTGCACGAAACTATTATCCCGGGTCTCTAAACTAAAAAGACTCGTATAAACTGGAGGACTAGTTAACCGGGCCTAAACTCGAAATGACTCGCTCTCAACGACGAATCGAGAAGACGAAAACTAATACAAATCAGGGTTCTAACTATATAAACAAAAGCATCCATAAAAAAAATCACATAACCCTAAAAGATTTACTTATCCTAAAAGAAGGGTTCTAAGAAATTATAAGCACATGAGAAGACTGATAGGTCTGCACTCAGTGTATTCTAAATAGAGTCAAGAATATACCTCCTAATGGCAAGAATGGTGCAAGGCATGGTCAAACGGCACGCAATAACTCTTTTTTCCCACATCTATGGAAGCATGTGGCCAGAAAGCTTACTGACTTTTCTGACATAGCCCCGAGATAGTAAACTGGCCGAGGTATCGAGTAGGCGGAGTGAGGTTTGAGAACCTAGTACATAAGTATACAAATACAAATACGAATATCGATGAAAAGTTTACAACAAGAACCATTAACATTTCAAGTTAAGAGCTCTTATAATTTTATTTTTTTTTAAAATCAGTCCCTAGTAGAGTCGTCAGAAAAACTGTAGGTGTTTTTAAAGACTAGGAGGGGGAATACACTGGATATCTATCGTTTTTAGAAAAATATTCATTTTCTATTTAAAATGGAAAATCCAAGATATTCGAACGCATTTTTAAAATAAAATAGAGTCGCCACTTGGTTTTTAAGAAAAACTAAAAAAAGAAGAAGAAGGTTTCGGGTCTTTTAAAAGCATAACCAGAGAAAAAGAGGGTTCGGGGGCTAAGGTACAAGAAGGAAAGGCGTTAGGCACACTTCTCATCCAACCGTGACGTTAGCCTCTACTTTGTCAATGTTTGTTCTTATTATAAACTTTTTTAAATGTAACATATATAGAACGAGAGGTTGAAAATAGTTCAAACGAAAGCAAACAACAAAGCAAAACCTAACTACGATTCTCAGCGTTATGCAATTTGCTTATTATTTCTAGATATGCTACACGTATAGTTTGACCAAAGCAATGCGAAAAAAATATGAGTGAACAGTAAAATAAATAAATAATGACCTAAGAGACATGCAACAAAGTTTCAGTTTCTAACATGCTATAAACAGGCTATATAGAACAAATTAGAAAAGATTAAAACACTGTTTCAAGCTACTAGATATACATAAAACACACGGTTATAGCAACACATATTGCGGTCGTGACATAAAAAGTCACAAAGGTGGTGGCTGTGACAAATATAGAGTTACCGTGATAAATATAACAAATAAAACCTCACAGTCGTAACAAACGAAAGTCGCGGCTATGGTTTTTAGGGTTCCAAAAAGGGTATGGATGTAAAGTGAGGACCAAAAAGGGGCCCAAATGTGTAGGATAAATAAGACATAGGCCATAGCCTATTAATCTTAGGCTAAATCCCTCATCATTCATCCTTCATGCAATGAAAAACACTAAACAGAAAGTACTGGACACTGTTGATGGAAAAAAAGGATGTATGAACATATCTCTCATGTCACTGGCTTCCAAAAATCACGTGACTGTAGCCAAGGTAAAAGGGTGACCGTGATAATCACAGAGGTAAAACGGACGGCCATGATAACAACATAAGGCGGCTAGCACTTTATGGCTTATGAAACATACGCCCGTGGGTATTTTAAGGTCATGGCCGACATGTTCTAGGTCCACATGAGGTATTGAAATGAAAGCATAAAGAACAGCGATCACAGCCCACTGATTTAGTGTTAGATCTACTGTTCATTGCCCCTCAAGGAAAGAAACAAGCGTATAAAAGAAATAATACATATCAGAACAGTAAAGAGGAAAAAAAACCATAAAGCATAAATATCATGAAGTTTTTAAAGATATCTTCACACTCTTAGCCCAAGACAAAGGTTAGCACCTAGATAAAGAAATATCACAGCCGGACTATTTATAAGCATAAAAGTGATGGCTCGGTATAAGAACCTCACAGCCGTTAGTTTTGTAGAACCTCTGAACAAGCAGAAATAAAAATGTAAGGAACACAGACCAAAGCTCATTTAATCTAAGCCAGATCTACTATTCATCACTTCTCAAGAAAGTAAATTGAGATGCATGAACATTAAACAGAACAAAAACAAGACAGAAGAATATAAAATAAAAAGAGATTAAAAGGTTTTGAAAGTGATTCTTTACATTTTCAGCCTAAAAGAAAAATCACAGCCTAGACAAATAAACCGCACGGCCGTACCTTTGTATAGCTCTGAAAATGACAGTTCGGTATAGGAACCTCACGGCCATTACTATTTTCGATCAAAAAGATGGCAGCTTAGCATGGCACTTCACGGCCATTACTACAGGTGAAACAAACCTCACGGTTGTGTCATTGAAAGGTCACAGCCATTGATTTTGTAGAATCTCAGAAAACTTTAAATGCGTTCAGTGTGCTGGTGAGTATGAAAACATAATGGAAACAATAGTAACTAAACGGAGCAGAAGACTGTAAAAGAACTGAATATAATAAGAACTTAAAGAAAATGATGCTTGTATAGAAATAAATGATAACAAAATAATAGAAACATCGCCCACGATACCCTCGGAGGAAGAAAATGAGGGTTTAGAGAAAAGTCATGGTTCCTAAGATTACCTCGTGTGTATATTCGCCTCAAATGGTTCCTCGGGGGTGTGAATAAGAGATCTTTAATCCAATACAAGCTCCAAGGAGTCTTCCAAGGCAAGTAAGAATACAAAAATGGCTTGGACGGTATAGAAAATCGGGTGAGAATGAATTTTGGCAGAGTAAAGGTGTTTTGGAATTGTTCTCCTCTTTTTTTGGCTTGGAAACAACGTCTAAAAAGGGGTAATAGTGTCGGCCTCCTCTGGAATGCTGCCACCTATCCAAAAAAGGGTAATAGTGTCGGCCGTTACCTTTTTGTTTTTAAACAGTTTAGGCTGGCATTTTTTTGCTTTTTACAGTTCAAGCCGCAATTTGTATAAAGATGAAACGTTGCGGTGGAGTTTTCAAAGTGGCGGCCGTTACAACAAAGGTAGCAGCCAAGATAAAAAAGTAGCGGCGAGGATCAAATAGTGATGGCCGTTAGAAATGAAAGTCATAGCTTGGGTTGTTTGATGGTTTTTGTGTTTTCGCTTGTTTAGGAGTATCTCCGAGCTTGATTTTCATTCTTTCGTCATCGGGACACATTCGAAATGGGTGCTTAAGATTTAGTTTGGTCAAATTGGAGTATTTACAGGTGGTAAAAGGAAACCCACAATTGCTTGTTCATCAACTAACGCTGAGTACCAGGCCCTAGCTTAGGCCTCTGCTGAGCTTAGTTGGTTACAGATGTTACTTAAAGATTTTCAACTTCCCATGTCCTCTGCTACTCCTGTACCTTGTTGTGATAATATCAAAGCTATTTTGCTTGCCAATAATCTAGTTTTTCTTGCTCAAAGAAAGTATATAGAGGTTGATTATTATTTTGTTCAGGAGAGAGTTTCAGCTAAAGCTGTTTTGTCTTAATCATGTTTCTACAATAGATGAATTGGCTGACATACTGACTAAGCCTCTCACCTTCTCTCGGCTTTTCTCTTTGAAGTCCAAGATGATGGTTAGATGAATCTCCCATCACCTTGAGGGGGGAAGACAAAGCAACTAATAGGCTCCGAACCTCAAAAGCAATTAACGGCATAAGAAGCAGTTAGCAGCACAGTTGGAGTAGTTAACAACTGTCAATTAAGTTAATAGATATTTTGGTGTATCTTCATGTGTATAAATACAGTTGTATAGATATTAACAAGATAATAATATTTCAGTTTCACACACTCTCTCTCTCTCTCTCTCTCTCTCTCTCTCTCTCTCTCTCTCCCATATTCTAGAACTCTCTCGTGAATAAATAATTAGATACCCTTAAAATTATCGAATCAGAACTACTTGGTGTTGTGCCTTTTAGCACAACACCGTGTTGTGCTATTTAGAATACTCGACTCTTGAATATATTTTTATAATTAGAACTGTTTATTTTGTAGTACTTATTGAGTTTATTGTCTACGAAAAAAATTAAAGTTGATCGAATATCTGTACTCACGTGAACGGATAAAATTTGTCAAACAATTTTTTTTTTCAAAATTATATTTACTGTTAGTTTGTCTCTATACAAATGTAATCTAATCACAGAGCTAGCGATGCGGATTTAATCTAATCATTTGCATGAATAATTTACTCTACATATTCTATATAATAAATAAATTAAATCATAATAATATATTTTAAAATAAAAAGCACTTTAGTAATACAGAAGGGTGTAGGCACAACACATTCTTCAGCCATAAGTGAATGAATGGCTGTCCCCAAATGGTTAGGGCTTGAAGAGCCTAAAAAAACAGTTGAATAAATTCTTTTGAGAATAATAAAATATGTCTTATGAGGAGATACGGCAAAGTTGGTTCAACAGCTTTTGCTGCAAATTCGTCCTTTTTATTAGGAAAAAATATCATTAATGGTGGAGTGGTTGGTGTTATTATTATCTTATACAGCTCTTTTTTTAAACTCCATTTCACTTTCATAATATCTGAATTTCCTTATTTTCTATATATATATATATATATATATATATATATATATATATATAATGCCATATACAAAATTTATAAAAAATAATAGGAATAAATTAAGATAGAAAAATCAATAAGTAAAAAATGGTACATTTTCGGGAAAATGTATAAAAGAACAAAAAATATATTATGCTTAGAGATAATAATTTGTCATGCTCCAAGTTTGTATGAGGGTTTTTTTTGTATAAGGGTTTTTTTTTTGTCTCAATAAAAAAATGGGGGTAAAGACATAATTTACTTTTTTGCTCTGTTTATCCCGTCCGCAACTGATTATATTAACTAAGGCCTATTTGAGATGTCTTAAAATTTTAATTTTTAAAAGGTATAGTTTTTTTTAAAAGAAAATTTTTTTAATTATTTGAAATAATTTTTTGTAATAGTTTTTTTTTGTTTTTTTTCTTTTTATTGAAACATTTAAAATACATTTACTTTTACTTTTTAAGTTGTAGTGTTTGGAATATTGACACGAATTTTTTTATTTTGTGTGAAGAGAGTTGACTTTTTTATGAAAGAGTGTTACAGTAATTTTGTTTGAAAAAAAAATTAGTGTACTTGAAATATGTATTGACTTTTTTTAAAAAAATAAAAATAAAAAAGTTAGTTTTTCTTAAAACCAAACAGGGCAGCTTAAAAGCCAGCCTTTTTTTTTTTATAAAAAAAAAACAGCTTTAAAACTATCCCAAACAAGCACTAAGTAAATAGATTTTATGTATAAATTATAGAAGGTTTTAAAAAAAAAATAAGACTAAGATCTAAAAATTCAAACGTATTTTAGTTTTTACTTCTAGTTTTTATTTTTATATTTTAGATTTTAATCACTCACTAACTATTGTTAAATAGATATCATTTATCTCTCACTCTTAGTAGTACCATCTATTTTAAAGTTTGATATATTATTCATTTTATAATCATGTTTTTGTTATGTATTTGATTTTTTTCTTCCCGCCATACCTCGATAAAATACACAAACGAGATGAGAAAAACCAAATTCTGAAAAGTTTCAAATAATTTGAAAAATGAGAATATAAATTTATAATAAAGAGAGAGGCAAGAGGGTGGGAAGGAAAGAGTGTGAAGAGTTTCAAAATTTTAGTATTTTTAAAATATTTAATTATTATTTAAATATTTTAAAAATTCTGAATATAGGAGAGTGGGATGGGGAAGAGTGAGAGAGTAGGATATTTAAGAAGAAAGTTAAAAAAACGATAATTAATATTAAAAATTAATTTAAATGAGAAAAAATAGAGGAGTGGGTTAGAAAGACAAAAGCGCGCAACGTAGGAGATAGAGTCTTAATTTTTAATGAGATATGAAAATTTAGTATTTACAGGATTTAAAGACTAACATATTTCTATATATATACTCACATGGTGGCTCGCACGGGTAGTACATTGTACGGGACTTATAAAATTATAAAATAATAAAAAATAAATAAATTTTAAATTTTAAAAATAAATAAAGTAAAAAAATAAAATGTTCATCATACTTTAAAATTCTTGAGTTTTGTGTCTCGAATTTCGAAATATTTTTGTCCAGATGAGTGTCCAGCTATTAATTATTTTAGTGCTGCCTATTTTGACACGCTTCTAGTTATGCTATTAATTTTTTTGTTTCTATTATTATTAGTCTTTGTGGAAAAAAAAATCCTAAATTATTACTTTTTTACTGGGATTTATTCTCTTATCAAGAATTATAAATTATTTACTAGTATAAATTAAGGTATCTATGAGAGTTGTATGACACACGAGATAGACTCAGTTTTAGACATTAAAAAGTGTAGGAAGACGGTGAGAGGTTCAATTTGAAACCATAGATACATTGTCAAGTTGAGACTGATCTTTGTAATTCATATTTTCATATAGTAGATTGATTAATTCTTCTTCCGTTGAATTAGGCAGTTAGTCAAACCACATACTTTCTTGTGTTTTTTAATGTTCTTATTCTTTTATTTTCGATATTGTAAATTAAAACCTACGTGGAATCTGTTTGGTTGTCCAAATCAATTGATCTTATTTTTTAAAAATTTGTATATAAAAATCTCAACAAAAATGATAATTTCCCCCCACCCCAAATTATAAACATAATAAGATAAAAACATAAAACTATTAATTTCATATGTCACTTGTATATCCACCATTGTCACTTATTTGTCAAATATACAATCTCTCACTTTTTAAGTTTAGCAAATTACTCCTTTTATGACCTCACCCTCGCTATATCTTCTAATTTTCTTCCCCTCGTGTCCCCAAAATGTCTTGTCTTTTCTCGTTACAATTAAAAGTCACACTTGTAGTGAGGAGAGATTTTAAAACACTAAACACAATAAGTCACAATCATTGGTTTATACATATTTTAAAGAAGATTTATTGCAAAATATGGATGTTAAAAAAGAAAGTCAAAAAATAAATCAAAAGTGATATTAAATATCGAAGTAAATGCAAAAAAGAAAATAATAATTGGGACAGAAAATAAAGCGTCCACTTTTAATGAGAATTGAAAATTAAAAGTTTGGAGAAATTAGAGGTCCTTAATTAATTTCTAAATGTTTAAAATGTTTAAAATATTATTTAATAAGAAATTAAATATGAAAATTAAAGAGAGGAGCGGGAGGGGGAGGGGGGAGGGGGGAGGGGGGAGAGGGAGGGAGGGAGTGGGAGAGTGGGGACGCAGTTTTAATATTTTTTCCTTTTTTGCTTTTAGATTTTATTTTGTTGGCACTAAATTAATAAATATATATATAAGCAGGATGGGATTAGGGAGATATGCTAAGTAGATAAAGCAAAAGTAATTAAATTTTTTGGGATCGACTCGAATATGATTTTAGTGGTTTAAATTTGTGAGTACTAAATTTAAAAATTTTTAGTCAATTAATGATATTAAAGGATAAAGAAACTCAAGGATATTGAGTGTAACGCCTCGATTTCATAATCATAGAAATCCAAATTATTTACAAAAGCATAGTCCAGAAAGAGAAATGTTTTAACGAAGCTAAATCATGATTTGTAGTAAAAAGGTATATATCAGAAGGACTAAAACGCTGGCCAAACACCCATTTAAAAAGTAAACACCAAAACAAAAAGGCCAAAAATTGCTCAACTAACCAGATCGCTCAATCAGTCAAAAAACCGCTTGAGCGGTCTCTCACCAGATGCAGCAGTTTTAACCTGCAACAGAGAAACCGAGAGACACTCATGACCGCTCGATAGTTCGTTCAAGCGGTTCATCGAGTAGTCCAGCTCTGGACACCTTTCTCAAACTTAGTTCCAAATACTTGATTTTTCACATCAAACATTTGTAAAGATAAACCTTACATGCTACCAATTTGTTTATAGATATAAAATCACGAGAGTACTAGAAAAGCATCTCCACACATTCTCAAACTCTAAGAACTCAACATTTACTCACCAAACAACGTTCAAACGATAACAAGCATCCTCTTATGCATACAAAATACGAGTTCATAACTTTACGGCCTTACAACAAGGATTACACCAACTCGAAAACGACCACCCAAAGTTTTCAAAAGGAATTATAGTTACAAATTTTAATTCTCAAAAGATGATACGAGTAGACATGTAATTCTATCAATAACTACAAAAACGATCCCTCAACCACATCCCTTATTCTATAGCTGTCTTCTCGCTATCACCTGAAATGGTTTAAACAGCATGTACTGAGACTCGTAGAAATAGACTAAAAATGAACAAATTCATAACATGCGAAGATAGTCATGTGAAATGCACAGCAAAGTTTTATTTGAAAACCAATCCCAATTTTTAACACATCTTTATTCGCATAACTGGGTTTTCACACCCAAAACCATAGCTTTAGCTTTCCATTTTCTTATCAATGTTAAACTATTTTAAGTCCTTAAACGACCACACACACACCCACAGACACACACGCATGCACATGCATCATTCGATACGTCCTAATCTCAACCAGTTCAATTCATGTACTCTTTACGGTATTTTACCGTGGGACAAGTATCTAACCCAATTATGTAATCTTTTACGGTCTTTCATTGTAGGATAAGTATCTAACTTAATTATATTCATGATTTAAGTTCTAAGAACTGACGCCGAATGAGCTTATAGACCCATACATGGCTACTACTGACCGAGCCGCACGAGGCCCGCCAAGTAGCAAATGCATTCTATACCCCGCCACAACTAACGTCTATTCTTGGTTATTAGTCGGAGGCTAAACTACCCAATTTGAGCAGTTTTTTGATTTTTCACCAAGGAACTGAACTAACCCATAATTACGATATGAGGATCTCAAATCGTTTCATTCACATCGGCATTTTCAATATTTCAAATATGAATCCAACCCAAACAAAGTTCTTCTCTTCAACACCCAACACACGCAAAGGTTAAAATAATTAATAATCACTAGTATCTCATACGTTTTACATTAGGGTTTAATCAACTCAAAAACCCACCCAAACATCCTATGGTTCATCACATTTACACAATCTCATATATTTTACAATGTTCGTTTTAATTAGCTTAAAACCCCAACCAACACCTTATAGTTCCCAAAAACCCACCACATTCATTTGGTTTACTCAAAACTTCAATTCATCATTCTATATTTCCATATATGATTAAATTCATGGGTTTTATACATGTAAATAGGCTCCCACCACCCAAAATTTATCAAATCGTCAACCAATTTCACTATTGAATTCATCAATTTAAGTCGCTCCCTCCCCCCCCCCCAATTTTTTAAGGATTAACTAAAAAATCAAACCCTAATTTCTCATCTTTCAAACCCAAACATATCCAACAATAATAACGAGTAAAAACTACCTTAACTCATCTACAGATCAAAGATTTAACATGCTTTAACATTAGACCCTAACCTAGGGTCCTAAAAACATAGATTCATCTAGATTTCATGTATAAATTCAAAATAATCAACTCATATCCAATAATGTTCACGACTAGTCGTAGATCCTACCTTTTTTACGCTCAAGCCTCTAGAATCCAACCTTAACAAGCTCCAATCCACCAAATCTCCGATCACGTGGCCAAGAAGGAACTTTCAACGCGCATCTTCATTCTCCAACGGTTGCACACTCGGGAGGGAGGCAAGGAATCCACTCCAAAGGGGCAAGGAGGGCTCCTAGGGTCACCAAGGTTACACCCGAGGTCTTCTTTATACTTTTAGAGAGAGAGAGAGAGAGAGAGAGAGAGAAGAGGAGAGAATAAGGAAAAAAATGCCTCAAACCCGCAACTTACACACCTCTTTGTCAAAGACCGCTCGAACGGTTCCTCGCTAAACAGCACACACCAAGGAAAGAAAAAGCACATAGAAACCCAAATTTTCGTTCCGACGCCTCAAGGCTCATTCAATCGACCCACCATAATTACTTTTCATGCGTCTCTAAGTTCGAAATCCCCATCGATAATCATAATCGTAATCGAATTTTAACGCTTACCTAAAATCAAACACTTAACCGTATTCCACTGAACACGCCATGACAGGTTTTAACTAACCATTTCAAAGTAAAAAAGAAACAGGTCCCAACAACCTCTTCTAGTTAGGAAATTTCGTCCCCAAAATTAAACATACATCACGAATCAAACAGCCCGGGCTACTTCGAACGAACCTCCGACTCTCGTTCTCATGTAGTCTCCTCGGCACCATAAAGATGCCCCTCAAAACTTCACCTAACCAATGGTTCTCCCACGTCAGACTTGTTTTTTGGTGACAAGAATCCCCATCGATCTCTCTTCGTGGGTGACGTCGTCCCCAACTTTTAACTCGGTCCAATCTAAAATGGGCAATCGCATTACACAAAAACAACCACAACCGGTACTCGTTCCCGTACTCTCCATTCTTACCCGCATTAACTAAGACTTTCCCTTGAGATACCGTGCACTAGA
>JAULJZ010214484.1:0-18341 GCA_032270985.1 Heliamphora pulchella | reverse complement strand
TGACTATATGAATTGATCCACATCCCGTATTATCATGTATTGCATGAACTCTTAATCCCGAAGTGATTGATTGATTGATTATGTTCAGATAGTGTACAGTACTTTGAGTCATCAATTGTTGAGTTTTCCTCCATGAGATCAACAATACCGTTGAATTGGGTACTGGCATTGTTTGTCCTATGATCAATAATCAGCTAACAAAAACCACGTCCGACTTAGGTTGAGGAGTTCCCCCTCGTGTGCTTTGCTTATAGATTTGATTATGCTAAATCTGTACAGTGGATCTTTGGATCCAGCATATCAAAAGGTTAAGCAGTGCGGTTGCGAGGAGAAGATGATAATTAAATCAGGTTGTCAGTAAAATAATTATTTATTGGGAATCCATATCTTAAACGTGGGGAGAATTCAGTGTATTTGATAATTGAAAACTCAAAACATAATTTGAGTTAGGGCAGGGAGTTCAGTCAGGACCTTTAGTGGAATAAGTTCTAGTTCGTGCAAGAAAGGATCTAACTTGGGGACAGAGTTAGGGATATCCGGTTTTCTCATACGGTTAGCCTGAGTCCTATACTTCCTCGTGATCCCTCACGTAACCCATTTTACGCACGAATATTTTCTTATTAGTTTTGGTAATTATTTAATTTAATTTGAATGTCGGTTTTGCCACCGGGAACATTCGGGGATTAAATTAAATAATGGAGGGCGGTATTAAAATTTGGCACACCTAGGGATCTCTCCCTTGGTGGCCGGCCCTAATAGGGGTTTAGAGGATGTTTTACGGAAAATATATATCTCCTCCTTGGTTTTAGGAAAGAGATATATAGTTTTCATGAAAATCTGAAGTGATATATTAATACATATCACAAGGAGCCAAGAAGATATCCTAAATCTTAAGCCCTAGCCATCGCCCCTCTCTCTCTCTTATGGTGTATTCCTTTTGCTTTGAGAGAAAGGTGTGAGATAGAAACTAAGAAGAAGAAAAACACAAAGATCCGGATTGGTGCCCACTCGCCGAGATCGTCGTGTGCGTCGGGATATACATGAGAAGATCATTAGGTCGTCTCGGATCATTGTTCTGCATCAAATAAACTTGGTCAAGTTTCTTAAAGGTATAATTAATCTTAATATATCTGTTCATGGTTATGGTTTTTCATGTAAAACGCATGGGCCATTTTTTACGGTCACGGCGCCGGTTCTAAATTTTCTTCCGCGTTCCAACATACTTAGGTATGGATAATCGAAAACTCTTTCTAAAAAAATTGTTCATCATATTTTTCACGAAAATATAGAAACTGATGCATTTGCATGAACATGAAAACATTACACATTATACAGAATCTTCTCAGTATTGCAAATAGAAATATGTTCCTTGCTCAACCGCCACAAATTTAAAATGCATGACCACTTTCCCAAATCTAGACTCAAGCACCAACAGTGTCCAAGTAGTCATCAACCTCACGATCGGGACTTTCGACAGTATCGTAACCTTAATTCCCAATGCACGGATTGCAATGTGAAGGCATGAGGGCCACTCTCCCCCAAGCACGAGTGGTATGTGCTGTCCAGGACTTAGCCTGCAACGCCCTTAAGACAAAACCCCCGGCTCAACGGGAAAATCTCCCCTATAGGGATAAATGAAAAAAAAAACCCATAGTTAGGAAACCTCCCTCATAAAGGGATATAAAAGGACCGAAAACCCTTGTAACTTGGCACTTTGGAACAACCACACAACATTAATCATACTTTCATAGTAACATCATGCTAACTCAGAATATCATGGATAACACACTTGAATTAAAAACATCATGGCTTTTGAAAATAACAAGTTCATGCGATCGTCAAACAGGTCATAATTCAAAACATACGCTTCAAAGTATTTTTATGCATCATTTACATAAACTCAAGTCCAAGATAATGGCTAAGCACTCTCACCTTATTTGATATGCATACGAACCGAGCCTTTTTCAATGAGCTAAGCTTACTCCTCGGGTACCAAAACTTCCATGCCTAACAAGCAAGCATAACTTAACTGTTAACACGGAGTTCTACCCCTCTTAGAACGTGAAGTACTAAAATAATTTTGACCATTGAATGTTTTTTTGATTTTAAGGACCATGGTTACTTTCTTTTTAGGTTTAAGGGGTACTACGCACTTGCCTAATCCTTCACTTGTTTCTGGATTTAATTTAACCATTTATTACTCTCTCACATTCATTAAAATTTAAAGCACCGCAGCATCTTGAGGTACTTCGACTTGGAATTTGATTATGATTTTTGGTGATGATTTAGATTAAAATATTTCTTACAACTTTTATGTTCAACACCAATGCCAAAACCTAAGGCAAAAGGGTGAAAAACTTGACGGAAACAAAAATGGTTCAGCACTTGGTCAGAGAATTGGTCAGAAAAGTGTCTCTGTTGGTCTCAGTTTTGGGGTATCAGATCAAGTCCAAATGAGCCCATATTTTAGTATGTTCTAGCTCAACATGTTCCCTACAAGTTTCATGTTTAGAGCTAAGAGTAAGTGTTTGAAACAAGTTATACTTTTTGGTCATTTTAAAAAGTAGGTTCTGTCAGCCGCCAAAACACAACAGAGTCGGTTTTAGACAGAGGGTTTAAAACAGTTTTGGAAAATCATCCCAAGGCTTTAAGGTTTGATTTTTGGGCAAAAAGTACTTCAATATGTTAGATACAATATTCATATAGACCACTTTCGGAATAGGTCATTCAAAATAGGGGTTTTGGGCTACACAAAAAATACATGACAGAAGTGTCCTTTGAGGGCTGAAAGTCAACAGTGACTTTGAAAGTGGTTTTGGCCAATCAAACCTCACTATTTGGTGCTCATTTTCGGTGGGTAGATAGATATATATGTTATCTACAACTTTTATGTTTTGGCCAAAACTCGGATCATATTTTAAACTAGGGCGTTTAGGTCTGCACTGTTGACTGGTCTAAAACCGACACACTTTGGTAGAATTACAATATCTCGAGTTCCACTTACTCAAATGAGTTCAAACCAATTTTGGATGAAATTTAACACAAAAAGCTAACTCTAGACATAAAAATAATACTTTGATCAATTTTTTACATTGAGTAATGATATTTCAAATCTCAGGGCAGAAATGTTTAAAGGCTCAAATTGTAGGCCATGTTTTGATCTAGCCTCCTAGCATCGTGTGTTAATGGTTGGTTCATTTCCTTACATCCATATTTTGTGCACTCAAATATAAAAATTTCAGAACCTTTTCATGCCATGGATCCATTAGAAAATCTCATGAAAATTTCAAGACACAACAGCCACACCAAGACAGTCCTAAAATCTTACTATGACGCCTTTTCGATTCATATTGAATTCTTGATCTTTAATTGGTGTTTTCAAATTTTGAAAGTTGTGTTTGATAGGTTTAAAATCTAATGTGTTAGAGTCTTGCTTACCTTATATAGATCACTCTTTTATGATTTGGATCAAGAGTGGCGTTGGGATTTAGGGGTTGTTTTAAAAATATTCAAAAATAAAGAATTCAAAGAATGCTTAGAAAAAAATTTTAACACCTTGAAAACCAAATTTTGAAAACCTCTTTTGTTGAAAATAGAATCGCCACTTAGTTTTTGAAAAAAAATTAAGAAAAATAAAATTGGCTACTGATCTTTAAAACGTTAATCGGAGAAAGAGGATTCGGGGGCTAAGGTACGAATCGAGAAAAGTGTTAGGCACCCCGTTCGTCCAACCGTAAGGTTGGCCTCTACTAATCATTATTAGTTCTTTAAGATTATTTCTCAAATGCATGCAAATAAAGAAAATTGAAGCAAAGAGAGAACATCCAAAATTAAATATAAAAAATAAAAAAAATATGTACATAACACTCTAAAATAAATAAATGTCAAAAGAAAAATTTTAAATCTTGTGGCGTGCAATTTCTATCTAAATGATACATGAAAGACATACCCACATGCAATAATGTTGAAACAACCTAAATTAGCATGATTTGGTTAAAAGAATAAAAAAAATATGCTAGAAGTTTGCAAAACTACCGAAACGTGGATTTGCTACAAATAAAAAATTAAAATATCCTAAACATGTTTTCAAAGAAAATAACTAAAACTTACATATCACCAAAATTAACTAGGCTAACATTAACATGATGAATTAATAAGGAAATAAAAAATAAAAAATAAAAAATAAGAAATGCATAAAAGAGAAAAATGCTACATTAAAAGAAAGTCTATTTAACAAAGAAATTTTAAAATAAGAATTTTATAATAAAAGAGAATTTAAAAATTTAAAAGAAAAGAGAAAGATTTGACAAAATATGTAGGGTAGAAAATGCTATTAAGAATAAAATTTAATTATTTACATAAAAGATGAAGAAGAAAAGAAAAAAAATATTAAAAGGCATCTTTATGATTTTGTCCTTTTCGTAGTTAACTGAAAAAAATAAAAGAAAAATATTATAGAAGAAAAGTTAATAAAAATTTAGTTATTAACATTTTACATTTTAAAAGTGAAGAAAAGAGAAGAAAATAGAAGAAATGCAAAAATAATGGAGTATTTTTAAAAGAGAAAATTATGAGCTACTTAAAGATGAAAATTAACTTAAAAACATTTTTGTGATTTCTTGTTTTAACAAAATAAAAGAAACTTGCCATGAAAAAAATAGGACTATATACAAAAAAAAAAAAAAAAGAAAGAGAAAGTGAAGCTTTATAAGAAAAATAAACACTACTATTAAAAGAAAATTAAAATAGAAAATAAATGCTTGGAAATGAGTATTAAGCTAAGATTAAGAAAAGAAAGTAAAATGAAATGTTAGCATTAAAGATTAACTAATATTAAACGAAAAAAATACTAAATGAAGTATTATAAAAAAGCAAAGAAAATAAAATACTAAAAAAAATTACATTAATATTGAAAGAAATGGCAAAAAAATAGAAAATGAAACCTATAAAAGAAACACTAAGCTAAAATGAAAGTAAAATGGAGTATTAAATTAATATTACAAGAAAAGAAAATGAAATGAAATAGAACGCTAGTAAAAGAAAATTAGACTAACTAAAAGAAAATAAAAAAAAATAAATTAAATATTAGGACATTAAATTAATATAAGAGAAAAGAAAAAAAATGAAACGAAATACTAGAATTAAATGGGTATAATATTGACAATAACAACAATTTTCATGTAAGTGCTTGGATTATAATAATAACGGCATTGTTAGTTGTATTGCTAAATTATATTAGCACTAATTAATGATGATTTAATAAGCTTAATGCAAATAAAATGACTAATATTCGAGTAAACAAATAAACAAGCTGAATATATTCGTTAAAAATGAATTCTAATGATTGAAACAACTATACAATGTAAAGAAGTAAGATAATGAAATTAACCTGGTCACTCCAAATAGGTAGAAAATTAGAGTTTAGAAAGACTGGGGATCCAAATTAAACACCTGGATCGCTAAAGAATCCTCAAGTCGAGAAATGTGGGTTAGCAATTTTATCCTCAGCGCGATGATCCAAGCTAGGATTTGGGACTATCGGAGGCTCAGATCTCGGTATTTCAACAGGGCTTCGGCGTCGAGGTTCAGAATTGCTCGGCAACTCGACAAAACTTCTCTCACTAAACCTCTCTATCAAATTCTCTCTTTGAAAACGTACTAAAGGTACGGTATTTATAGAGTTCTTCAACCAATGAGATGCTGCCACGTTCTGAGGCATGTCAGGCCATTTGGAGTTGGCGGCCGCCACAATGTGAGTTGGCGGTCGCCATGTTGGGAAAGGTTCCACAAGGTTCTATTGGTGGTCGCCACAATGAACATGGCGGTCATCACTTCTAGCAATGACTTGGGCAACAAGTTATCGATGGTTTGGTACAACTTCATTAGTTTTGAAGGTTTCTGATGGTTTTTGATGGTCAAGTTCAATTACTGAACTTGGATCACTTCCCGAGGATCTAACTGAAGCACTTATTCCACCTGTTTTCATCACCCGATTTATCTAAGATTGGGTGGTGTCAAATTGGGGTGTTTACAGTTGCCCCTCTTTGATATGACTCGTATAACAATGCGTCATACAAGTTATATCAAAGATCTAGAGACAATATCTATTTAACCGAACCGTCAATCTTAGGCCACAAACATACAAGAATACGTATGATGTTGGTCGTACTCGAACTTTCGTCGAGTTGCCTACATACCCCTTCGCTAGAGATCAGACCAAAACGTAGTTCCTGGGGCAAAAATGCAAAGGTGCAAGATAAGAAATATGATACAAATGCTGGTATAATGTTGGCAGATCCTAAAGATCGAGTTAAGATCTAAAGGAAAGCACAACTAAGTCAAAGATCGAGTCAAGATATAAGAACCCGGTTGGGAATAAATTATTTAAAAGGATCGAGTTAGGATCCAAGAAATTATCTTAATCGGGAAAACAAACACGGATTGATTAGTCGAGTTAAGAATTCACAATTTTGGGATAAAAATAACTAAAAGTCAAGTTACGGCTTAAACTTAGATTTATCGGAAGAGAACTGCGAATTAATAGGCCGAGTCAAAACCTGAAAATTCAGGACGAGACGTGAGATTAAAATAATCAAAATCCTAGTTATGACTTAAAATTAAATTTATCGGATGGAGAACCGTGAATTAATAGGTCGAGTTAAGACCTGAAAATTTGGGACAAGACATGAGATAAAAAATAACTAAAAACCTAGTTACGACATAAAGTTAAATTTATCGGAGTGAAAACATCGCCAAAAGATAGAGCAGCAAAAACAAGATTTTAAAATTATTATCATATTTGCAAGATGCAAACAAAAAATAACGCATATAAAGTCAACATGCACAAAAACACACCATAAGAAAACAAAATTATTTATGTATTTTTTTAAAATCATTTTTGTTAATAAGGTGCATACAAAGATGAAATAAAACACCTATAACAAAAATGAAAAACCACCTAAACGGCCACTTAGGAACCCCATAAAGGTCATTATGACATTCTAACATGGCGGTCGCCAAGATGGAGGCGACATGATGTTTGACAATCTGGCAGTCGCCAAGGTGAAATCCCTCTGACATAGCGGCCGTTAGGCAAAAACCCCTAATACATGGCGGTCGCCATGTGACGTTTGGGAAACATGGCGGTCGCCAACATACGATATGGCAGCCGTCAACTCGAGACGCGTGTCCGAATCTTTAAGGCACGCGGACTGGTTCATTTCTTCATTTCTCACTCTCTCTTTAGCTTCTAGACACACTCAACTCTCTTTCAATCTTTTGTGCTCTTAAGCTCTCTCTCGTTCCCTCAAGCTTCTAAGCTCCATCTTCCTACTTTTTCTTACTTCTTAGCTTTCACACAATGTTTACTCTTCTATTTGTGATCCTATTCCTCTTCATGGCGGGCCAAGGCCAGAGAGATGACGACTTAGGGGCACGACGGGGTCCTGCTGCTGCTGGGAGTTCCTCCATGGGGACTCTTAAGGATACGGCCACCAGTCTTCCTGCTAGCGGGGTTACTGCTACTGCTGCGATGGATGCTCCTGTTCTTGAGGCAGAGCCTGCCTCTCGTCAGGCAGTCGAAGAGGAGCCGCGAGCAGCTGCTGAGGCTCAGGCGGCTGCTGATGCTGCTGCTGAGCCCGCGATGGCTGACTTTCTGGATCCAGACGCTAAAGAGGGTCAACCAGCACCTTTTGACCCACATACTTACGATCCGGTCCCTCATCGCATAGTATACCGCGGGATGAGGCGCTAAGAGCCTCCTACTGATGCGGCTACCGTTGACGTCCTTTTACGGGAGCCTGACGACCATATCTCTCGTCAGCGATCTTCGGTAGGTACTCTATCCTTACGAAAGCATGTTTTTATGATATGTGAAACGTAGATGCATGCCTAGGATCCCCCAGATGATACGATAATGTGTTTTGATATGATGATGTTTTATTTTGATGATGGTGTGATGCTGATATTTTAATTTAGAGACCTTTGCAATAGAGATTAAAATAGTAGGGACACTAGAATTTGAACAACCAATAAGAGGAAAATTTTATTTTATCACGAAAAAATAAAGGGTTTGAAAATTTTTATTTTATTTTTAGGAAAAACATACAACTAAGGGGTTGATTTTTTATTTTATATTTTTTAGAGAATTTTGGGGAAAACGTTTAGAGAAATTCTAGAGAATTTTGAAAAATCTTATAAAACTATTTTTTTTTTTTTTTTAGAAAAATTTTAGAAAATTTTGAAAGATTTTTAGAAAATCCCCCTTTTCTTTAGAAAAATTCTATAAAATTTTGAAAAATCTTTAGAAAAATTTTTTTTTCAAAGAATTTTGGAGAAAATTTTTAGAGAAATTCTAGAGAATTTTGAAAAATCTTAGAAAACTTTTTTTGTTCTTTTAGAAAAATTCTAGAAAATTTTGAAAGATCTTTAGAAAACACCCTCTCTTTTTTTTAAGAAAAATTTTAGAAAATTTTAAAAAATTTTGAAAAATCAATGAAAATTGTGGAAACTTGGGGCAAAATTTTTAGAAGAATTCTAGAAAAATCTTAGAAAATTCTAAAAAAATTTAAAAAATCCTAAAAAATTGGGGAAATTTTTAGAAGATCATAAAAATATAGGAACATTTTTGAGATAATTCTAAAAATTTTAAGAAAATCCTAGAAAATGAGAAATAAATTTGAGATAATTCTAAAAATTTTATGAAAATCCTAAAAATTGAATAAAATTAGGACAAAATGGGTAAAATACCAACATTAAAGGGGAGATTTTCTTTGCCTCTATTTTTTATTATTATTATATATATTTTTTATTATATATTTTTTTAACACAAAAAGGTAGAGATCTGCCTGGCATATCAGGGTTGAGGGTTTCTAGTCTTTTACTAGGGTGTGCAAAAACTAAAGGATCGTAACTTATACACGAACCGAGGGTTAGGATGCCTAGTCTTTTCCTTGGGTTTTGAAGGAACCGAAGGGTCATCACATTCACACAAACCTAGGGTAGGAGGATTTGAACCAAAGGATCGTCTCATACACACGTCACATACACACGAACCTAGGGTAGGAGGATTTGAACCAAAGGATGGTCACATACACACGAATCTAGGGTAGGAGAATTTGCCTGATTTATCAGGGCTTGAAATAACCGAAGGGTCATCACATACATACGAACCTAGGGTAGGAGGATTTGAACCAAAGAATCGTCACATACACACGAACCTAGGGTTGGAGGATTTGAACCAAAGGATCGTTACATACACACGAACCTAGGGTAGGAGGATTTGCCTGATTTATCATGGCTTGAAGGAACCGAAGGGTCGTCACATACACACGAACCTAGGGTTGAAGGATTTGCCTGATTTATCAAGGCTTGAAAGAACCGAAGGGTCGTCACATACACACGAACCTAGGGTAAGAGGATTTGATCCAATGGATCGTCACTTACACACGAACCAAGAGTTAGGATGATTTAAACCAAATGATCGTCATATACACACGAACCTAGGATAGGAGGATTTTCCTGATTTATTAGGGCTTGAAAGAACCAAATGGTCGTCACATACACACGAACCTAGGATTGGAGGATTTGCCAGATTTATCAGGGCTTGAAAGAACCGAAGGGTCGTCACATATACACGAACCTAGGGTTTTGCTTTCGAATATTTTTCTGCACTTTGCTTGCTCGACATGTTCTTTACACATTCTCTGCTTGTTTTTCTCTTTTCAGGTTAGTCATTATGTCAGAAGTTTCGGAGGTTCTACCTCTGGAGAGGTATTAGAGTGGTATGATGTCCTCCCTACTCCTAGCCGGGCCATTATTGATGCCTTCGGCTTTGCTCGATTCATACCCTTATTGGGTAGGACGGGTAACGATCCGGTCTGGCTGACGGCCCTGGCGGAGCGGTGGTGAGATATCACCAATACCTTCCACTTTACTACTTTCGACACTACTCTGACGCCTCTCAACTTTGCTCTCATCACACGCATCCGGGTTGGAGGAGCCCCTATCCCATTTAATCCATCCATAGCTCGGTCTGCCGATGCGCTGCTATATTTCCTTGGAACCATGCCTGCACCGATAGACAGAGATCGGGTTCAATACACCTGATTTTTCGAGCACTTCTGACACTTCCACTGCTTTGAGCCCCGCCACTTCAAGTGGGTTGCTCGGCGCTTTTTGATGTATATGTTTGGTACCTCCTTGTTTTCGAACAAGGAGAATACCATTCATCTGCATTACCTCGGTGCCCTCGCTTGTTTGAACCGGGTTGCTTCATTCGACTGGGGAGGAGTTGCCCTTGCCACCCTTTATGGATTCATGCGGACACTGACCTGGTTCCCCCAGGAGCTTAGCATCGGGGGATACTAGAGGGTTTGGGAGATATGATTTAGTTTTTACATTTTTCTATTCACTTCCATTTTCCTGTTATCCATTATTTACTAATTGACGCCTTCTTCTTTGTAGCTGTGGACTTATGAGATCCTCGGACTTCATGTCCCGGTGAACTCCATAGCAGACCCTCTAGTTATTCCCCGAGCAGCCCGATGATCCCATGGGCTAAAGGGGAAGAAGGCTTGAGGGAAGGACATAGACCGTTTTCGGGTCTCACTGGACCGGCTGACCCCTGACCAGGTATCATTTTACTATTTTTACCGTATTGCATCCTGTTCACGGCTATTCACTGCATTGTACATTAATCACTGTTCCTATTCACTACACTGTACTGCATACTGATTACTGTACTGCATACTGATCGTTCGCTGTTTACTGTTTATTGCACTGTACTGCATACTAATGACTGTACTGCATACTGATCGTTCGATGTTTACTGTTTATTGCACTGTACTGTACCTTGAATGGCTGTAGGTCCACTGGGATGTCTGGAGGGGAGTAGAGGATCGGGCCGGCACAGATCTGATGCCTAGCAGGGATATCGCTTCTAGGCAGATCCTGCCGGAGGGCCCATTTTGGTAGGGAGTATTATCTCGGTGAGCGAGTGGTCCGTCAGTCGCTCAGCCTTGATCACTTCAGGATACCGGTGGTTCCTCCAGCTTGCATACGTCGGACTGATCATAAAGGCTGCGTTGATTTGCTATTGGAGACGGTAGGGACTCCAGTTTCGGAGCTACTAGTAGCGGAAGGGGACTACACAGCCTGGGCCCGGGCACACCTGATGGGTCCCTTAGGTCCTGGCCTGGCTGGCCCTGGTGGCAGGAGGAGGGCATTGACACCGGAGGCTACTGGTGCTGGTGCTGCTGATGCTGGTCCTGTTGCTGCTGACGCTGGTTCGGCTGGTGGGACTAGGGTTGGGAGTATCGAGATACCCTGGACCGTATCTTCCTTTGTAGATAGGTATCCTTTCGATATTCCTATCCCGATTCCTCCAGCCCCGGAGTTCAGACCAGAGCACGCTCAGGTTTGACCATTTTCTCACTATTTCCTTTTCGTCCTTCTTTATTCGTAGATTGTTCCTCAGCCGGTGAGTGTTTGTCTTTTTTATCTATTTTCTCTCTTTTCTCTCCTTTGTACTATTTTCTTATTTTTTGTCTCTTTTGACAGCCTCCTGTAGCTGCTGCTGTTCCACCCCCTGCTCCTGTTCCTGCCCCGGTTCCAGCCCCTGCTCGAGGCCGTGGGTCTCGTGCTGCTACTTCTAGAGTTCGTTCCAGAGGATCCGTCTCGTCTGCCAAGAGTCATTCCAGAGCCATATCTTCTTCTTTCGGCAGTGATGATGGTGATGATGACATCGAGCGGCTCTTCGAGGATGTCAGCTCGGATAAGGCAGGTCCTTCCTCCCGCCTAGTCCGCCCGAGACATGTTTAAGAGAGAGAGAGAGAGCTCTCCCCTCCCCTGTTACATTTATTTATCTGACACATTTTTTATGGGCTTGGGTGCTCTAGTTTGATACATTTTTACACATTTACCTGATCCATGGGCTTGCGTGCCCCAGCTTACTGTTTATTGGGCTTGGGTGCCTAAGTTTACATTATATCATCTTTGAGCCTTTGTGCCATTTTTTTTTGTTTGATATCCATCTATTGTGTGATTCTCTCTTATTTACTGCTCAAACTGTCTTGTATGTACAATGCAAAAGTCAACATTTTACACAAGCCACAAAAACTGCAAACTGAATACACCTGCCATATTTAAACATGGGGGCCGCCACAATTAACATGGCGGTCGCCACCTCAAACATGGCGGTCGCCACCTCCAACATGGCGGTCGCCTGGTCAAAGTAATGATGTCACTGTACTATGCTTTTTCAAATTGACAATCGCCAACTCCAAGATGGCGGCCGCCACAATGAGTGTACCTTCCACCAAAATTTTTGTTTTTTGCCTTTTCTTGCCTTATAAACATAGCCCTGGAGGCTCCCTTTTCTGTTGCTTACACTCAGATGGCTACCCCACTTTCTTCATGGATTGAGGCATTCTCCCACATTGAACGTCTAAACTTTGCTTCTTTTGGGATCAACTCTTTGTTTCATCTTATGGCCGTGAAGATCGACGAACCATTGTTGAAGGCCACTGTTCAACTATAGGATCCACAGTCCCACGTCTTTCGATTTGGCCTCGAAGAGCTCTGCCCAACTGTGGAGGAGTTTGCTGCCATTTTCGACTTGACTCCATGGGTTTCTATTGTCGTTCCTACTCCCTTCCTCTCAGTTTGGAAGCAGATGATGCAATTTTGTGGCCTATCCAGGATGGAGGCTTCTCTTCTAACCTCGGCCGACTGTCTTGACATCCCGTGGCTTATTGAGAGGTTTCATCCTATTAGTGACCTTAGTGATGTTGACTTTCAGCTGCGTCGTCGTTATGCACTTTGCTTCTGCCTCCTCGACCAGTGTCTCCTTGTCCCTCCTGATGGGGGGGGTTAGTTGTACCCTGGTTGATATTGCTGGCCAAATGTGGACAGGAAAGGACTTTGTGCCCCTTGTTCTAGCTGAAACACTACTGGGCTTGGACACTGTTCATAGTGGCGAGACCACCACCTTTGCTGGCATCCCTTTACTTCTCCAGGTGAGCTTAACATCTTCCTCTGTATCAAGCTCTTTGTCATACTGCAAAGCCTTTCTCTTACTATTTTAACTCTTGCTACAGATCTAGTTGATGGAGAAGGTAAATCTCGTGCAGAAGCCTCCTACTGATAAGCACAACGCCGTTGTTTTCCTTTATCAATCGTGTTATCAGATATGTGACACTGAGACATCTTGGCGACAATATCTTTCTTCTCTGACTAGCCCAGACATTACTTTGCAGTGCTCTTGGTGGCGGATCTCCGCCATGACTCTGACTACTATGGATCACCCTGGTGTTCTGCTGGTCAGCCTACGTCAGACTACCTTCTATTACCCCCCGTCGGATCATGCGGCAGTTTGGTCGCAATCAGATCATCTTACCCAGCATTCGAGGCCGCCTGTTCTCATCCATACTACAGGCTCCATTTCTATCATCATATCAGGATGCCTGGCCATTCCGTTAAATGATGGAGATGTATGAGTTGCATTGTTCTGATCTTTTCGCTGAATACAAGACATGGCTGATACAGGATCAGGAGAAACAAGATAAAGAAGAAGAAACACAAGCAGCAAGAAGAAGGAGAACTTGAGGCCTCTTGCTTTGTTTCGAAAATTTCATAGTTTTCCCTTATTTTGTTTGTAGAGTTTAGGACTTGCGTGCCCCTCTTTTTATTCAAAACTTTATAATTCTGATCGAAGTAATAACAAACTCCCACTTTATGTTTACGATGGTTTAAATTTATCCAATGTTTTAATGACTTTATTATCAGAATTCAAAAATTAATTTGCATTGGTCTTATTTAGATTCAAAATGGTTAGAGACAAAGAATGTGGCCGAACTCCTTTAGAAGAAGTTGCCTATGTATCCCAAAAAGATGAAATCAGGCCGTAATGTAGTTCAGGCTCAGTTTTCGCTCGGGTGTTGACACTCTCCTTTTGTGATGTCCTAATTTCTGTCAAGGTAGCCCTTTCGGGTTTTCAGCCTTGCGGGACCGCTCTAACTTTTTCCTGAGTTGCCTCTTCGATTTTCAACTCAGCGAGCTTTTATTTTTTCCTTATTTTTACCTCAAGAATAGTATTTTTTGAGCTGATCGAGGTTAACTGGAGTGGAGAACACATTGCCATCCAAATCCATAATAATGACTGCACCACCAGTGATGATGGTTTTGATTAGAAACGGTCTGGACCAGTTTGGCTTGAACTTGCCCCTTGGGTCAAAGATAGGAGCTCTGATTTCCATTAGAACTAGATCTCCTTCTCTAAGATCTCGGGTCTTGACTTTCTTATTGAATGCTCGAGCTATCCTCCTTTTGTACCCTTATACATGAAACAGAGCTTGCATCCTTCTTTTATCAAACAAGAGCAACTCTTCCATTCGGTTCCTCTGTCATTCTGCTTCTGGGATATTGGCCTTGGCCACTACTCTTAGTGAAGGGATTTCCACCTCAATGGGGAGTATGGCTTCCATCCCATACACTAGAGAGTATGGCGTTGTTCCTGTTGAAGTTCGGATTGACGTTCGGTATCCCCAGAGTGCAAAAGGTAGATGTTCCGGCCAATCTTTGTGTGAGTTGATTGTCTTTTGCAGAAACTTCTTGATATTCTTATTTGCTGCCTCGACTACCCCGTTGGTCTGCGGCCGATATGGCGAGGACTTGTGAGCCACTATCCAGTATTCCTTGAAAAGATCCAGAACCTTTCCTTGGAAATGTGAGCCATTATCCGAGATGATTTCATGTGGTAGCCCATATCGAAAAATGATGTTTTTCTTGATAAACTTAGCGACATGGGAGGCCTTCAATACCGAGTAGGAAGCTGCTTCTACCCACTTGGTAAAATAATCAATGGCCACTAAGATAAACTCATGTCCATTGGATGCCTTCGGTGTTATGCTATCAATCACATCAATACCCCATATTGAGAACGACCATGGTGACGTTAGATTATACAGCTGGGATGGGGAAATATGCATAAGAGGACACTTATGACACTTTCGCACAAACTAGATACAATCCATCTCCATCGTCATCCAAAACTACCCTTATCGTAGGATCTTCTTGGCTAACATATTTTTGCTCATGTGTGGTCCACAGACTTCTGCATGTATCTCTTTCATCAGCTCTTGGCCCTCTTCAGTTTTTACGCACAGCTTGTTGACCCCAGAATGTCCTCATTTGTACAGTCTGCCACCGCAAATGACAAACTGTGCAGATAATCGTCGTACTACCCTTTTGTCCTTTTTACTGGCAAACTTCGGATATTCTCCTTTCTCTATGAAGTTTTGAATGTCAAAGTACCATAGAAGGCCGTCAGTGCTTTCTTCAATAGCGGCTGTCATCTCATATGCCGGCTTTCTCTTCTGCTCAATTATCGGGGGCCTCATCCAGACTCCGGGAGGTATGTTGATCATGTGTTAGGGTTGGTATACTGAAAATCATATTTTTAGTATTTAATTTTATTTTTAATAAAATTAATTTTTTATTTTTATGAGAATCTTTATGAGTAATGTATGTATTTTATTTTTTTGATATGTATGAATGTCCAATATTCTGTATAGTATTTAATCAGGTGTGTAGAGTACGGCTTACACACAGAAGACCAGATTTTATGTTCTTGCAGAATATAAGTTTTATATTCACAGTTTAGATAGAAATGGACATACCATCGGTACGACTGTAACACAGAATTTTAGTAGGCCTGTCTTGGTTACGGAGAACAGATAATAGCGTCGTCTATTGTTTCGACTCTCTGTGCCAGTACACTTTTTGTGTATTGAACGGGACATTTGGGGTAATTAATTTAGTACTGACTACTGATTATGTAATTAATTAACACCCCAAGGTTATTATGAATAGTGCTTACCCTCTTAATCTTAAAATAATTATTGATTTGCATATATTTAATATTCGTTATTTTGATTCATAAGAGAGTGCGATCTTATATGGGTCTATATTCCCGATGAATTGGATAGCGATATTATTTATATGGTAAATATTAATTATTGACGGAATCCACGTCCTTAAAGATCGGGATTAACGATACCCCCTTAAGGATGCTTATAAATTTTGATCGAGCCAAACCCTGCAGGTGGATTTGATTATTCAGCGGTCAAATAAGTTAAGCGGAAGAATTCAAGGAATATCAAGATGTCGATTAAATTAAATTGCCAGTAATTAAATTTAATTAGCGGGTATCGAGAATCTTAACGTGGGGAAAAATTGTAAGCATTTAATAACATGAGCTCAATGCAAGAAAGTCTTGAGATTATGAGTCAGAGTGTAATTATAGTTCTTTAGTGGTGTGAACTGTAATTCAGTGTTTTATGAAAATTGCAAAAATCGCTGCGATTTTCCATAATTGCATAAACAACCCGTAGGTATCTGTGTTCCACTGGAAGTCTTACTCATAATTACTCCCCAGGTCCCTACTGTATCCCCATATATATATGCGGTAGGCTGAACCAGTTTAGATTAAATTTTATATCATTATTGATATATTATTTTTATCTTTCAAGATTTAAAAAATATATCGGGATTCTGCCGGTACGAGTTCTCGGAGGATCGTAGCGCATACTACGTTCGAGAATCGCGTAAGGGAATACAATAGAAGATCTGATTGGAGTTTCAACTCGGAATCAAGTTGTAGTTAAAGATTAGATCGACAAAAGGTATTTTTCTAAATTAACTTTGGTGGCACGGATTTTATTTTGATCGTTTTTCGTCAAAATTTTATCTGGAGCCCGTTTTAGCGTTTGCCCGTCCAGTTAATTTTTACCGATTAATCGTTTTTCAAAAACAATGATCTTGCCAGTATTACCTCCAACAAATTGATATTAGAGCAGTTTTATTTTTTGTTTACGATTTATCGGGGTCGAGTAGATTTAGAACTGTTGTTAACTTTGTTTTGCAGGCGTTCTAATCCCGATTTTATGATCATCTATTATTTTCATATTTGATTGAATGCGTGTATGATGATTTAATTATTATTTTTTAACCACGAGAGTTGACCGTGTTAGATTAATTATTTTTTGATCGAATGTGAGCCTACGGGACATATGTTTCGATGTAAAATTTATTTATGTTCTTTAAAAAAAATTTTCTAGATTAGAAAAAAAAAATTAAGCACATGTATGGCGGCAACCGGTGGTGGAAGGTGGCGGCTACCGGCGGTGGTTCCGGTGGTATAAAGCTGCGGGATTTTTTTTTTCTAGCCAAACAGAATTTTTTTTCTGGATTAAAAAAAAATATATAAAAAAAGGTGGCTTCGGCAATTCCCAACAGAGGCTATCGGTGCAATCACAAAAAGAAAACCGCAGCATCATTGTTCCAAAAGCAGTCCCTTCCCAGGCGGTTTCGGTGGTTTTGTTTTGATGGTTTTGTTTTGATTCAAAGAAAATAATCAAATCCCAAGCACTGTTGAAACAACAGTGGCGCCGAGCAAGCTATTTCAATCCACGCAGCAGGTTTCCACCCAGGCGCAACTAGCAGGCGCCTGTTTTGTTTTTGAAGAAGAAAAGAAAAAAAAAAGGGAAGGAAGAACAGTTTGAAGTTCAGCAATCCCAGAAAGTTTTTTTTCGGCAAAGTGGATTGGTTTGGAGTTTTTTTTGGATTGGTTGGGAGTTGTGCTGCATTCTAAAACAGCCAATGATCTCCAAGGCAAACAGTGGCTGCGGCATCAAGAAATCCAGGCGCACAAACAGTTTTTTTTGCAAGAAACAAACACAAACAGCAAACTGGAGCAATATTCCAAGCCAAACGCCATTCGCTATTCCCAAGCAAGCAAACCGCCGGAATCAACGCTTCAAACAGTGGCGTCCCAATCAAAAAGGTTCCAAGCTGGCGTCCAAACAGTGGAGCTTCGGTGGTCTTCAATTCCCAAGCAAGTCGCGCATCAACAATGGCGCAGAGGATCTGGTTTTGGCTTTGAAGACAACTGGAAGTTGCAACGAAATTCCCTTGCGATTTTCCAGCTGGTGTATACTATTGCCGTGCCAAAACCAAACACTGTTTTCATACCAGCCACGCCAAACACGCAAACACCTGTAGCGGCACTATTGCAAACAGTGGCGTATTGTTTTGAAACACTATTTTGTGTTTTTCAAAGAGAAAGCTGTGGTTTCATCCATCAAACAGGAATCCTAATACAAATAGGATAAGAGAAAGCTGAAATTATGCAACTTGGACAATCGAAGTTTATTTTTTAGTAGGAGACTGAAACATTTTAGAGTTTTAATTGGATTATAAAATCGGGATTTATATTTATCTTGCATTTAATTTATTTTTATATTTTAATTGCGTGGATGATATTTATTGGTTTTATTTATCCT
>JAULJZ010214473.1:0-18343 GCA_032270985.1 Heliamphora pulchella | reverse complement strand
CCGTGATCCCTCTCCTTCATTGGATATCTGTTTTGGAGAATTAATTCGAGAGGAGCAGCGTCTTGCCACACAAGTCACTTTTTAGCAAGATAAAATAACATCTAATGCCGTTGCATATGCCGCACATGAGAAAGGGAAGGGTAGGGATATGCGGAAGTTTCAATGCTTCAGTTGTAAGGAGTATGGGTACATTGCTGATCACTGTTCGAAGAAATCTTGCACTTATTGCAAGAAGCCGGGCCATATTATCAAAGAATGTCTGATTCGTCCCCAGAACTGTCCAGGCCATGCCTATCAGGCTGCGGTTGGTTCTTCTTCTTCTGCTAGTTCTTCCACAGCTGGTGCTCAAACCGTCCTTACTCTAGAGATGGTTCAGCAGATGATTATGCCAGCATTTTCTGCCTTAGGGCTCCAAGGTAATGGTACTACTACCTTTCAATCTTGGTTTGTTGATTCTGCTGCATCCAATTATATGACTCGATTGTCCAACTCTCTTAGCAATGTTCGCCCTTTTCATGGTTCATCCCAGATTCAGATAGCTAATAGGAGTCATTTAGCTATTGATAAAGTCGGGGATATTAATTCTTCTTTCAAAGATGTTTTTGTATCTCATAGACTTTCTACTAGTCTTATCTCGGTTGGCCAGTTAGTTGAAAATAACTGTGATGTTCATTTCACCCGTGATGGTTGTCTTGTGCAGGATCAGGCGTTGGGGAAGATACTCGCGAAGGGGCCTAAAGTTGGCAGACTTTTTCCTTTACACTTTTTCATTCCAAGTTTATATTTGGCTTGTATGACAGTTCATTCTCAAACGGTAATATAGCACAAACATTTGGGTCATCCGAACTCTGTTGTTCTGTCTCATATGTTAAGTTCTGATTTGTTAGGCAATAAAGAACATATTTCTAAAACTTTATCATTTGATTGTTCAGCATACAAACTTGGTAAAAGTAAAACTCTTTCATTTTCTTCTCATGGTAGTTGTGATGCAAATGCTTTGATATTGTGCATAGTGATGTTTGGGGTATTTCTCCTGTAATTTCTCATGCTCGATACAAATATTTTGTGACATTCACTGATGATTTTAGTCGATTTACTTGGGTCTAATTTCTTCGGTCCAAATCTGAGATCCTGTCTATTTTTCAAACTTTTGTCGCATATATTGAGACTCAATTTTCAACAGGTATTTAGATTTTGCGGTCCGATTATGGAGGAAAATACATGTCCCACGAATTTCATACTTTCTTACACCACAAAGGCATTGTGTCTCAACATTTCTGTCCTTATAATCCATAGTAAAATGATGTGGCCGAACGTAAGAATCGCCATCTATTGGATGTTGTCCGCACCTTATTGCTTGAGTCCTCTGTTCCTTCTAAATTCTGGGTTGATGCATTATCTACTGCAGTTTACTTAATTAATAGATTGCTATCTCAAGTTTTAAATTTTGATTCTCCTTATTTTCGTTTGCATCATCAGCATCCTAGCTATCTTAATTTGCATACTTATGAATGTGTTTGTTTTGTTCATTTACCTTCTCATGAACGTTACAAACTTTCTGCTCAATCTGTTAAATGTGTCTTTATAGGGTATAGTATTTCTCACAAAGGCTATGTTTGCTAAGATCCTGGTTCCAATAAATTCTGTACTTCCCGTAATGTTGTTTTCTTTGAAAATCAATATTATATTTCTACTCATGTTGAGCCCTTGCCTAACCTTAGTGCTCTTCCTTGTTATGATGAATTACCTTCTCTTTCTGAACTGTTCAAACCTGGAATTGTGTATACTCGTCGTCCACCGACTTTGCCCTCTCTCGAGCTTGACCCTTCCTCTGCACCTGATCCACCGGCATCTACGCCTCTTGAGCTTGACATGGCTCCTGCTCCTGGTCCTCGACGCTCTACACGGGTATCACGCCCTCCTGATTGGTATGATTTTAATGCTACTTTAACTTTTATTCCCATTCCTACATACTTTTTTGAGGCGGTTAAACATGAATGTTAGCGAAAAGCGATGAATGAAGAACTTAAGGCTCTCCAGGACAATCTTACATGGGACGTGCTTCCTTGCCATCTCATATTAAGGCCATTGGTCTTAAATGGGTTTACTCTATCAAGCTCCGCTCTGATGGAACTCTAGACCGGTATAAGACACGGTTTGTTGTCCTTGGGAATAAGCAAGAGTATGGGGTGGACTATGAGGAGACTTTTGCTCTGGTGGCTAAGATGACTACGGTGCATACTGTCATTTCTATTGCTGTTTCACACGGCTGGCCACTTCATCAAATGGACGTCAAAAACGCATTTCTTCATGATGATCTCAAAGAGGACATTTACATGGCTCTCCCACTTAGTTTTTCCTTCACCTCTTCTTCAGATGTCTGTAAGTTGAAGCGATCTCTCTATGGGCTGAAACATGCCCCCCCGGGCATGGTTTGACAAGTTTCGCACTACCTTGCTTCAGTTTTACTTTCAGCAAAGCCAATATGACTTTTTTTTGTTCATTTGCAAGACCTCCGCTGGTATTATTCTTTTTCTAGTTTATGTTGATGATATTGTTATCACCGGGACCGATTCTGCTTTGATTGATCGTCTCCAGCAACATCTTCACGCCTTTTTTCATATGAAGGATCTTGGTCTTCTAACGTACTTCTTGGGATTGGAAGTTCACACTGGTCCTTCGGGCATCTTCCTAACTCAACATAAGTATACACAGGATTTAATTACTTTGTCTGGCTTCAGGATACTTCTTCTGTGGATATTCCTCTGAAAATTAACACAAAGTATCGTCGTGAAAAGGGTGATCTCCTTTCTGATCCTACTATGTATCGCCAACTGGTAGGTAGCTTGAACTATTTGACTATTACTCGGCCTGATATTTCCTTTGCTATCCAGCAGGTTAACCAGTTTATGCAGACTCCCCGCCATTTACGTTTAGCTGTCGTTCGTCGTATCATTCGCTATCTTTGGGGGTTTCCTCACCTTGGATTGTTCTTTCCTGCTGGCTCTCCTCTTCGTCTTGTTGCTTATAGTGATGCTGATTGGGCCGGTTGTCCTGATACTCGTCAGTCTCTCACAGGCTTGTGCCTCTTTCTTGGCGACTCTTTGATTTCTTGAAAGAGTAAAAAGCAAGCTCGGGTTTCGAAATCTTCTACTGAATCTGAATAGCGTGCGATGTCTGCTGCCTATTCTGAAATTAGTTGGCTTCATGGGCTTCTTGCTGAGCTGGGTTTTTCTCAGCCTGATCCCACTCCTCTTCATGCTGACAACACTAGTGCTATTCAGATTGCTGCTAATCCTATTTTTCATGACCGCACGAAACATATTGAGGTCGATTGTCACTCTATTCGGGAGGCACTGGACACTCGTGTCATTTTTCTTTCTCACATTTTCACTCATCTCCAGATTACTGACATATTTACGAAAGTCATGACTCGTCAGCGCCATTAGTTCCTCGTGGGAAAATTGATGCTTCTTAATTGCCCCGCATCAATTTGAGGGGAGATATCAGTCAGATCATAATATATCTAGCATATCTATTTATGGCATATCTCTTGTATTATAGCTCTAAATCTATTGTGATTAGCTGTATATTTTAGTTTCCTTTTGAGTTAGATATGATTGCTGTAATTGCTAAAACTCAACCATGTAATTAGCCCTAAGATTGTTATATAATGGGAAGGGATCCTCACAATGAGGCATTGAATAAAATTGACAAATAACACCAAGGCTTCTCATTTTTCTTAGAGTTGAACTTGGAGATGTGAAACTTGAGCTTGTAGGAGAAGTTGGTGGTGAAGGAATAGACGACCTTTGTTGTGGAGCTTCAAGAACCCCATCATCTTCATTTTGTTGAGTTTCTTACTCTTCATTAAAAACGACAACTTGATCTTGAACTTTTTTTTCCTTCCAATCCCAAAAAGTCTTCTCATCAAAGATGACATCTCTATAAATAATCACCTTATTTGTCTTCAAATTGTAGAGTCTATAACCCTTTGATTGTGAGCTATAACTCACAAAAATGCACCTCTCACTAGTTTCATCAAGCTTGCACCTTATTTCTTTTGGGACATGGGATAAACAATTATAACCAAAAACTTTGAAGTGATTCATGGATGGCTTCATTCCACTTCAAGGTTCAAATGGAGTTTTATCTTTTTCGACTTTTGTGGGACATCTATTTATCAAGTAAACCGCCGTATAAACTGCTTCACCCCAAAAATCTTTTGGTAGCCCTTCTCATGTAGCATTGACTTGGCCATTTCTTCTATGGTTCTATTCTTCTTTTCTGCCACTCCATTTTGTTGAGTAGTGTACCCAACCGTTAGTTGTCTTTTCATGCCAATGTTTTCACAAAATTTATCAAATTCATTGGAGTTGTACTCTCCACCCCTATCATTTCTCAACACTTTTAAAGAATATCCACTTTGCCTTTCAACAAGACTTTGAAACGTTTTAAAAATAGAGAAAGCATCGGATTTGCGTACCATGAAATACACCCAAGTCATTTTTGTGAAATCATCAACAAAAATAATAAAGTATTTGTTATCTCCATGAGTTGGTGTATCCTTAGGCCTGCATACATCGGTATGGACAAGCTCCAATGGTGCTTTAGTTCTCCATACCTTTTCTCTTAGAAATATCTCTCGGTGATACTTTCCAAGTGCACAACCTTCACAAACTTGCTTCACCTTTTGAATTGTTGGCAAGCCATAAACCATGTTCATTTGTTAGAGATTTTTCAAGTTTCGAAAATTCAAGTGCCCAAATCTTCTATGCTAATGCCACGACTCATCAAGTACATCCATCTTCAATGCCACGATTTTCGCATATTTGAAAATGAGAGAAAAGCTTTTATTTTTCTCCATCTTGATTTTTACCACAACTTGACTTCTCCCCTCTTTATCATAAATCTTGCAAGTGTCGTCTTCAAAATGGACAAAGTATCCATGCTCAACAAGTTGTCCAACACTCAACAAATTTTGCTCAAAATTCGGAACTAGAAGAGCATCATTAATGTATCTTGTACCCTTCTTTGTCTTCACGGCAATAGTACCCTTTCCCTTTGCTTGGACTAAGGCACCATTTCCTATCTTCACTTGAGAATTGGGAGAAGTATCAATTTTTACAAAAATACCCCCATCTCCGGTCATGTGATTGCTGCACCCACTATATAAAATCATACATTATTCTTTTGCTCCGATGCCGATTGACAAGCATAAAACAAATTCCCATCACATTCTTGCTCTTTCGAAAAATTAGCTTGTTGATTGATGTTGAATTTACAATCTTTCTTGACATGCCCAAATTTGTTGCAATTATAACATTATGCCTTTCTCTGAAACCAACAATCTTTATCAACATGACTACTCCGTTTACAAATATCACATCTTTGTTGAGTGGACTCATCATTTCTCTTTTTTGAAAATTATTTTTTCCTCTTCCTCTTGCATTTCTACCCCCTCTTCCATGTCTTCCACCTTTAGAAGATTTTCCTTTAAATTGCCCATTATTTGAAGCTTCCTTGTCATGGATTTTAAAAGAGCTAACATTGAATTTAGATTGAAAGACACATTCAAATGACTAGTCGAATTACCTAGTCAAACTTTCCTCAAATGTTTTAATAGAATCCATCAATTTTCAACACTTAAAGTGGCAAAATCCTTAGTATTTTCAAGCACCGTAACAATAGGATTATATTTCTCCGGCAAACTAATCAAAATTTTCTCAACAATTCTTTGATTGATAATATTCTCCCCATAGGTTTTCATTTGATTTACAACTTCCATAACTCTACAAAAATTGTCTTTCAATAATTCTATATTCTTCATATTCATATTCTCAAAATCTCTTCTTAAAGATTGGAGTTTAATAAATTTTAGCTTCAAGTTGCCTCTATACTCATTTTGTAAAATATCCCAACCATCCTTCGCATTTGTCTCATTGATGATTCTTGAAAAAATTGCATCTCCAACTTCTTATTGAATTTTTTTTGAGGGCTTTTGCATTTTTCTTCCTTTTCTCTTTCAATAGTTGCATTTAGGCATTTGACCTCCACATTTTGAGGTTCTTTAAACCCTTCTTCAACAAAATTCCAATGATCTTCCGAAATAAGTGAGGTTTTCATCCTTACACACCAAAATCGCAATTTTCACCGTCAAATAGTGGAAATGGAGATTGTTGTGATCCCATGTTTTGGTTGCTCGAATTTGCCATCACTTTAATTTTCACTGGGATTTTTTTTTCCGTCTTAAATCCAAACTCCCAGCTCATTTTGATCCACCAAGCTCTGATACCACTTTGTTGGCTTTGATTACCAACTTTGTTTAAGTGGAGAAAAAACCAAAATCTAGCTTGAGAATCAAAATGTTGTAGTAAATGAAAAGAGAGAACCAAAGCAAATGAACAGGGAACTTTCCTGTTTTGGCTAAAGCAAAACTGAGCAGTACTAATGCTCTCAAGAATTCTATTTCGTTCAATTCAACATAGTGACCCTTCATATCCTATTCTCTTGTTAAAAAAGTAGATATAGAGGATTACATCCTAGCCAAACACTTGGCAAACATCCAAAATAACTAAACAACCAAAAAGACATAAATGGACATAAACTATTATAAATATTACATAAAAACCAAAAGGCATTAATTTTAACACATTTGGCGTGTATAAAGCCTCACAATTCAAGCATGCGCCACCAAATGTTTATGAAATTCAAGTATAAAGCATTAATTAGCTGATGTTGGGGTTAAGATCTTCTAGTCACAATCTTAACTTTTCGTACTTGGAATGCCACTTCTTATGGCTCCAACCCTTTGTATTAGGTTAGTGTCTCGTGTTTTTGATATTCTAGTTCGGTAGGACATTCTAATAGTGCTAAAATGCTGAAAGGGATAAAAAAAATAGTCACCAGAAGCTCTACAAAGTGTAGAGAAATTAAGAAGGCTCTTTGACCGATCCAGCGGTCTAAAGACCACTCAAGCGGTCTATGCGAAATGACATATTATTGAGACGGCTAGGGTTGCAGCCGTCACATGGTTTGACCTAGTTTCAAGTTTATATAAAAGGAGTTATGATAGAAAAACCCTAGTGAGAGTGAGACACAATGTAAGGATATACTAGAGAGGCTCAAATTAAGGCCAGAGAGTATAAAAAGAGACTCGGATACACTAGAGTGGGATTCAGATTTAGAGATCGGAGAGTATAGAACTAGTTCTTGTAATCCTTATTGATAATAGTAGATTATTCTTTCTTATTCTCCCATTGAAATAGACAGTTAATCGAACCACGTATATCTTGTGTTCTTTTTGAATATTCTTGTTCCATCTTTATTTTCCTTACATGGATTGAAGCCTACATTCATTTTTTCGCTGCGTTAAGAAATTTGTGTCCCAAAATCCCAACAACTAGTATCAGAGCTTATGGTTATTGGTTTGGTCACTCTATTGCAATAAAGATTCTGAACATCAAGATAGAGATCTCTACAGATTGGTAGGAGACATAGTGGTAGGTGGAGTTACTACTACCACACGAGCAGCCCAACGGGGACAGTACAAACATCTGGTAACAAATCTTTAGAAGAAGACACTAAGAGTCGAGGTGGAGATCGATCAGATCCGATCACCTAGAAAATCGGTTGATTGTGATTCAAATCAGCAACAGTGGGGATCATACGTCTTACAAAAGAGCTACATACAGTTCAGGCAGAGATCAGCGGCAAGTAGCAGTGCCAAAGAAAGTGGTGTCACCACACTATAACATACAGCTGTCGATTATGAACAGAGAGGGTAGAGCACCTATACCCATGAAAGAGGTGCAGGACGAGGCGAGCGTTAGATCTTCAAGATGATTCAAAAATTCGAGTTAAGGTAGAGATTCTTGGGTTAGTGTCTCGTATTATTGACTTTGTAGTTTAGTAGGGCATCCGGATAGTGTTGGAATGCTAAAAGGGGTGAAAAAGAGTCATTAGAGGGTTTGTAGAATGCAAAAAAATTAAGAAAGCTCTTCGACCGGTCGAGCAGTGCGGAACAACATATTATTGAGGTAGCTAGGATTGCATCCGTCGCATGGTTTGACTTAGTATAGGGTCTATTTAAAAGGGGTTATGATAAAAACCCTAATGATAGTGAGGCACAATGTAAAAATACACTAGGGAGGCTCTGATTGAGGTTAAAAAGTGTAAAGAGAAGCTTAAATACACTAGGGTGAAACTCAAATTTAGAGATAAGAGAGTGTAAAATTAGTTTTTGTAATCCTTATTGATAATAGTGAATTATTCAGCCTTGTTCTTTCGTAGAGGTAGGCTGTCAATTAAACCACATATATCTTATATTCTTTTTGGATGTTCTTATTTTATTTTTATTTGCCTTGTGTGGATTAAAGTCTACGTTTCTTTTTCTACTACATTAGATAATTTTTGTCCCAAAATCCTATCACTTTGATGTGCCAATATGGGTGCCACATATCTCAATGTGACAATATTATAAAAGAACATGCCATAAAAATATTACTAAAAAAAGTCGTTTCAATATTGTCGGGATTTCATCATAAATTGACCACTTCAGCGTTTTAGCTCGAAGAGGATGTGAATGTGTATAGATTGTACACATTATATATTTTATGTGTAATTTAGTCTTTTTGGTTAATAGGGTTAGCCAATATATATAACTCATTTGATAGCTTTATATTAATTAATTAATTAGCAATAATACAATCTATGTTCTTTTAGTGCCTTCAAACTTACATGGTATTAGAGCAAGTGTGAATATCTCGTTGCTGGAATCCTAGCTACCATTGTCGCCACCAAAACCCTACCAGCCGGAGTAAACCCAGTTGTCGTGTACCCTACCATCGTGCAATCTATGCAACCTCATGCCCAGTCTGTTTTTGCTACTCCACCTACTTTATCTAGTGTCTATTCATTGGCCCTTCTGCTTACTATAGCATCTCACTTGATTCAGGTTAAAGGGAAACCCAAGTCTTGTATTGTTATGTATAAATGCAGTTTTGTCACCAGAAGGGGCATTGAAAACAAGCATGCCCTAAATTTTTGCAACCAAAGGACGTAATTCTTCCCACTCATCTACATCATCTCAACCACCTCAGTAGTCTTCTCATCCTCCTCTAGCCATTGTAGCACCTATCTCTCGTACTATTCTTTCTTCTGATTTGTAATCTATATTTAAGTAGTTTCAGCTTACATAACAGCCACCCAGGGGATTTAGTCACAAGCTTCTGCTTTAACTGCCCCACAATTAGGTTTGCATGATGTTTATGACACGTGTACCTTACATACCATATGAATTTTTTATTCTAGTTGTTCTCATCATATGACTCTCGATTCTTCCCTTCTTAAACATTATAGTGCTTCTTCATCACCTATTACTATTGCTACTGCAAATGGCTACTCTATTGTTGGGATTTGAACACCAATCTCCGAATGCAAATGAAAACACAACCATACATACATCAAAGAAAAAGTTATGTAACGATATACGCGGTTCGACACAACCTGTCAATATCTACGGGTGAGAGAGATAACACACTATAAAATATAACCGTAGAGTGTACAATCATAAGACCATAAGCACCTTAAAACCCAACACCCACAATTCGAGTCTTGAAATAAATCCCGTTTTTTTGCTCAAGAGTCACTCTGGTGCCTTCGATATTTTTTCGTCCATCCCTACATCTCTACGCCTTTAATTTAACTCATCACCCAACAACTAAGATTATAGGCTCCTATTTATAGCCAAACACTAAAATCTTAATTTTTCATATAATTATAAAACTCTACACGTATTAGATTTCTTATAGATTCATGACTTTAGCCCAGCTTAAAGTCATTTAAATAAAATTCTAATTATATAAATTTATAAAATACAATACACACACCCCCAATACCAATGCATGTTGTTTCTATTAGTTCAATTCTTCCCACCCCATCCTCATTATTGTTTATCCCTAATGTGTTCCATGTTCCCTAGTTACCCCTAAGACTTTTATTTATTAGTCAACTGTCTAATTCTAATTTTGACTTTCTTTTTTTTCTCATCTGGTTGTGTTGTACAAGATCGAAAGTCCAAGAAATGGATTGGGATTAGGCATAAAGTTAGTAATCTTTATGTTTTGGAGAGCTTACACATCCCAATGGAGTCCACTTCCACTGCTATGTCCTAGAAAGCGTTTGAAACTTTTGGTTAAGTATGGTCTTTTGAAAAACATTTCTATTTATGAGATATTTCATAATGCAGTGACTATAAGTTTACAAAAATGCTTGTTTTATCTTTCAATAAAAATCATTCTATTTCTTCTTCTCCTTTTTATATTGTTCATACTGATATGTGAGGCCTTTCACTAAAGGTGACAATAGGAAGTTATTGTATTATGTGCCATTTGTTGATGATTACAGTCGATTTACATTGATGTATTTGACGACGCACAAATCGAACTTTTACAAAATCTATTATTTTTTTCACTCTATCATTCAGATTTAGTTCTCAACTTCTATCAAAATTCTTCATTCTGAATTAGATGGGGTATATCTCCTTTCAGAGTATACAGCGTATTTGGCTTCTAATAAGACTATTCATCTATTCTTTTGTTCTAATACTCCAGCCCAAAATGGTCGTACTGAATGAAAACATTTTCATTTACTCCACATCTTCATGTACTTACTGCAGTTTATCTTTTGAATAGGATGCTCACTCTACTTTTTTCTGGGACTTCTCCTTACGAGAGGTTTTATGGTCAACCTCCAAATTATTTTCTCCTTTATATATTTGGTTCTACTTGCTTTTTTTTTCTTCCTAGGCGAGATCATTCTAATCTTAGTGCTTGGTATTCCCTGTGTGTTTTATTGGGTTATGGTGTTAATTTGAAGAGATATCATTATTATCATCTAGTGACTAGAACATTATATATGTCTTGTCACGTTACATTTTTTTAGCGTTTGCCTTATTTCATACTCTCTACTAAATCTGCACCAGTGGAACCACGTAAATTCTTGCGTGATTTTTTTTAATAAGTGCATGGATGTGCTTTCATTTGCATTCGGAGATTAATGCACAAATTCTAACACCTATATAGATCCTTTTTGTGACGAGTTTAGTTTTCTCTCGTAAAATGTTACATTATTATTGGTTACAAGTTTTGGGAGAAATATAATGCCATAACAAGATATATGCTCGGTGGTCCAGAAAATACATTTTTATTAACTTTTAAATATTACAATAAACAGAATTTACAGAAATCGAAACTGTAAAAAAAATAACATGAACAAAATATGCAAATCGAGTCCTGCAAACACAGTTTTCTTAAGAATGATTCACCGCTTACCGAGAGTGTTGTAGGTTTTCCACCGGCGCCACTCTCCTAGGATAAAACGGTTGACTCGAACTTTGGAACACCGCCGAAGATCAGTTACGAACGTACCTCGTCTGTCTTTCCCTCTCTTACAGTTTGCAACCTGTCTGTATACTCTTCTCTTACCTCTGTGCACACACCTCTGCTCTTGTGTTTTTTTTTTCTTCTTTTTTAAAAACTAGAGAAGGAAGACAGATTTATATAGACTTTCACTCATTGAGGGTTACAAAAGGAATCAATTGTCAATTAATGACATTGATTATAGAATTCAATTACTAATTGAATGGCCAATTCAATTGTCAATTGAATTCAGCTATTGAATTTTAAAATTCAATGGCCAATTGAATTCACAAATTCCAACAATACAAGAATATTCGTCACATTATGTGTCTATTTTGTAATGAATTCTATTTTTTCTTTCAAAAATATCTTTAATTATTGGTGACGATAATATTTTGTCGCAATATGCATCCTTTTATCACAAATTTTATTTATCGTCACAAAACAATCTTTATTTATTGGCAATGACAATATTTTGTCACTAATTCATATTTTTGTGATGATTATAAAATTTTCTAATGAAAAACAATTCTATTATTAATAATGATACTATCTTGTCGTTAAAATACTAATGTTATAATAAGAACAATAAGAATAAACATTGTTATTCTTTTGTATTTTGCATTAAAAAAAATCTACAGATTTTTCCATAAGAAATCTTAAAAAACTCAAATTATTTTTTTGAAAATTTTTGGTGTTAATTTTTAAAATATTTTAAAGAAAAAAATTATTTCTAATCTAACATACTTAATTAGTCAAAGTCGCACATTTGTTTTGAATACTTGTCAACGCAAGAAATAAATCAATTAATGATTTCAAACTAACCTTCTTACAAAATTTGCCCTAAAAAATAAATACATTAAACATACTCATTTTTGGCACGCCACATTGAATTTGAATTCATAAAATATATTATTTTGTTAAAGTTTATCAAAAATCAAACAGTATCATTTTGTTTCAATAATAATTATTTTTCCTAAATCCTAAAAACAAACCCAGTAAACATTACTTTATTCTCGTACAATAACTTGAATTAAGATGACTTATATAAATAGAAATGGTCTAAACATGAAGTACACATGTCAATAGGCAAGGACTTGAAAAGTAAAAAAAAAAAAATTAATTTAGTGTAAAGTTGCACAGAAATAGTAGAATAGTAGAATATTGATAATTTTATAATTAAATAAATTTAATGGTGATATATTTTATTATATTTTCGCTTGATCTAATTTTCATCAAAAAAAGCAACTTCCTGCCAATTTCGTAATTAAGGGAGTATAAGCATATGCTTTAATTATTTAAATTTTAAATATTATATTACATCTTTGAAGTGTACAAGATTAGTTTAAGTCTTGAGAAAAATCAAGCATATCAAATAAAATTTTTAATATAAAAGTCTCGAGAAAGGAACAACATCATGCCAATTTCATATATATATCTCTCTCTCTAACAATACAAATACTAGGGTTTTTCTAGGTTTTCTTTAAAGGGAGGCAGCGGCGCTCTCCTCTCCCCATATCATCTGTTCTTCTTTCTTCATTTTTCTTTTCTTTTTTACTATTTTTTTTTATGGGATTTTCAGTTAAAAATTCAAAAAAATAAATTTTAACGCGCAAAATTCATCAACAAAATTTTTAACGTAGAAGACCCAATCGCCAACAACACAGATAAATTTAACACAAACAGATAAATATATATGTAATGCATACAGATAAATTTATCTGTCATTCTTTTCTAACATTGACAAATATTAGACAGATAAATTTATCTATTAAGTCAAATAAGCACAAGTAACAGATAAATTTATTTATTTTGTAAAATAAGCACAATTTGTTAAACAGATAAATTTATCTGTTCCTTTCTAACAATGACAAATGTTAGACAGATAAATTTATCTGTTCCTTTCTACCATTGATAAATGCTAAATAGATAAATTTATTTGTTTAGAAAAATAAGCATAATTTGACGATAAATTTATCTGTCTGCTTATTTATACAAGACAAATAAATTTATCTGTATACTTTATACGTGCTTTGAAAATGTACAGTATTCTTCATACAGATAAATTTATCTGTATGTTTTAAAAAATACACAGATAAATTTATCTGTTCAAGGATTCAACTAGAACCCCCGCGTTAAAATTCAATCTCGCGCGTTAAATTTTTTTATGATGGATGAAAAACAAAATCGACGCTACTTTAAGGACCTAAGACTAATTTTTCATTTTTTTATCCAGCATTTTTGTCTTCTTCTTCCGTCTTTTCCTTTAATTATAAATTTTTCTCTTGTTAGTTTTTTTCACTATGTGTTTCATTTTTTTTATTTTTTATTTTTGGTGACCGAGCGACTACAACTTATTGGCGACGAAGCCGTTTTGATTCGACAAATATCTGTGTTTTGGCAACGAATCTTGATGCTCTTGATGCAAAAATGAAAACGTTATTTTGCCACCATCTTCTCATATCTGATTTCAAATCTGTTTGTAAACTATAATTTGACATCATTTACCACGTTTTATCACACTGGGTGACCTTCTCCGATTAAGAAATGTTAACTTTGTAAAGCAACGGTGGAGGTAATAATTTTTTTTATGAAGGTTGCGAAGCAGTAACATAGGAGGCTGTTTTTTTTTTTTTATGTATTGTTGGATCTTCTGTCGTAGAAGTTTATGTTATTTTGCGTGAAGATTTGATATGTCATTTCTTTGTGAATGCTTATCATTCTTTTATGAGGGTTTTTTACTTCTTTTGGAGTTATTTTATTTCTGCTGATATACTTTTTTATTCAATTTATTATCGATTAGAAATATATTAAAACTTAGTACCTCTCTTCCAACCAAAAAAAATCCCAATGAGACAAACACAACATCTACCTCTATTTGATTATTATCTCCTGAGTCATGGGTTAAATTACACAAACCAAAAAACTTTTACTTAGAGTTATAAAAAATTTAATTGATAGAGGATTATAAATGAAAAACATAATTAATATTTTTAATAATTAGAGAGTTACTGATCAAAAAATAATAATAAATAAATAATTAGAGGGTGGCATAGAAGCACAACGGAAGCATAGTAAATTTTTTACCTATAGGTTCCAAGATTGAAACCTTGCCTTGATATAGAGAACTTGCTTCCCTAGTCATTTGTAACAAATAAAATGCTTTTATTTGCGATGAAATAATGTTCCTCATAATTAGTAATCATTTTGCGATGAGTTTTTTGTTGTTTAATCATTTTGTGTAAAATATATTTTAATTTTCTTGGATTGAAATGTTATTAACAACAATTTTATTTTTTAATGGCAAAAATGTTTACTTCAAATTTTTTATATTTGGCAAGTAATTTAGGTTTTTCATCGTAAAATATCAATTTTTTAGTGAGGCAAATAAATTCTCAATCTCTAATCGTATTGGCAAAAAAATAAATATATTTAAAAATGAAATTGATTCCTTATAAATAATTCAATTTGTAGTGGGAACGTAGCTACGCGCTCCAAAAAGTGTGGTATGAAATTGCTTAGTGATTTTCTGTTTGTATACTACAGCACCCCACGCCCACACAGTAACGTAGAACAATCCAACGCAGCCACCGGACGACTGTGCGATTTGCGATCGACCATTGAAGGGTTATGAGAGCTTTCTTTAAGAAAATTAATGAGTCTCAAGGTTTTGTATATTCATAATTTATTTATAAAGTTTTCTACTAGATGAGAGATGCACCCTTTTGAAGTAGCCCAATTGAAGCCCTCAGATCTTACTTTATGCAAATGCCTAATTTAATTTGCAACAGTACTGGAAGTTGACAACCTAGATCTGTGTATCATGGAGATTATACCCGAAAGCAGAGTAGAAGACTATTGAAAAAATAGGAAGTGGGTAAAGAAAAGTAGCCGAATCACTTAGAGAGAGAGAGAGAGAGAGAGAGAGAGTGAAACCCTAAAAAAATCAATTCCAGATCAGCCTGCCATGCCGAGCACAGTTCCAGATCAGCCCGCCATGCCGAGCACAGCGATGCTGGACTGCGGCTGATCTGTACGTATAGAGAAAGAAAAGTGAGAGAGCAAAAGGAGAATAATGTATCGTGTCGCGTTGGTATTGGCTGTCGTAGTTCGAAATCGCTTTCCTCGAGCTGCGGAAACCAAACAGTTGTAATCTACAGTACAGATACTCATCACCACAATCTTCTCTCTCTAACTACAAACGTACCAAAACTGAAACCTCTCTCTTTTTCTCTTAATTCTTTCTCTAACACATTCAGCAAAAGAAAAATGTATATGAATGTATGAAGAAATGTGGATATAATTATTTTTTTTTAAAAAGCGAAGATGAGATTATGAGAAGATGAACCTTGTGCTTCCGAACTCAGAAAGCTTTCCCCGGCTGGAGAAGATGAGAAGAGCGACCTCAGCGTCGCAGAGGACAGAGAGCTCGTAAGCTTTCTTGAGCAAACCATTCCTCCGTTTGGAGAACGATACCTGGCGATTGATCTTGTTCTCAATCCTCTCCAACACCACCTTTCCTCTTCCCATTCTCTTTGTTTCTCTCTCTCTCTCTCTCTCTAGATTTCTGCCAACAGAACCCAGATGTATATTGCCTCCCTCCTCTCTGATCTCTCTCTCTCTTGTATTGTTTTTTTTTCCTTTGGATTTTTACGTTATGGCGTTTAAACGGAGGGACGGAAGTAGCAGTTACAGTGGGATCGTGCACATAAAGCTAAGTCTATGGAAAAGGATGGAGGGAGAGACTGTAGAGGGAAAGAGGGAAAGAGAGAAAGAGAAAAGGCTTAAAGGCCAGAGGGGCATTATTCTAATATTAGTTTCTACTAGAAATGGGAAAATTGTTAATTGAAAATCGCTTCTAATACAGGGAAAATGCTTTAACACCATCGACTCTGGAGACCAATCAAAATTTCATTTAGCGGATATAAAATGGAATGGCAATGATACTTTTGAATGATTTATTGTGTAACTTGTGCAAAAAAAAAAAATGTTATTTTCATAAAAATTAACTTGATTGAATACAAACATATAAATAAATTAATTGTATTTTATTTTACAATAATTTTGATTTAAAATGTACTATTTAAGTACATAAGATAAAGGTTACATGGAAGTTGTAAATTATGAGATAAATGCCTCAAATTATCATTGTGAGTAGTTGTCACAAATTTTTAAAATAAATTATTAATGAGGTCTCATAAGTTTTAAAAAATGTATAAAATTTGGTTTTTTAAGCTGTATTATTTGACATTTTAAATATATATTTTTTATTTTTTTTCAAGAAAAAGTCCATTCACATTTTAAAATACACCACAAAAATTCTTACATACTAAATGCATTCACCCTCAAATTAAATTCTAAATTTTAAATTTTAAATTCTATTTTACACACACACACACACACCGTAATACTCAAAATATTCTCATTCTTAACCTCACAAACCCTAATCCTACCCACCTCATCACCACCCCCGCCAACAGCCACCAACTTAATAGAGGTGTGTGCGGATCGATGCAGTATAAATTGAGTAAAAATTCATTAACTAAACCATTTATGATGGTATAAAAAATTTCAATCTATCGCCAAATCATCCACTTTATAAAACTGATGGATTAGGTATTTTTTTGGACGGTTTTACAATGGCGGGTTAGACGGATTGATGGTTTAAAAATTAAATAGACTATTAAAATTATAAAATTTATTATTTAAATGGAAAATCAAAAAAACCCATAACCTTGCTGCCACAGTTCAAATTTCAACAATATTTAAAAGTAAATTGTTTGCACAAGCCAAGCAAATGATGTGGTGAAATTAAATATTTAACAACAATATTTACATGAATAGTTTAAATTAAAAAGCAGCAATATTTAAATGAATAGTTTAATGAACAGTTTAAAGAAAATCTACAATCCACGCTGTCACAGTTTAAAAATTAAATGAATATTATAGCAATATTTTACTGATTTGTTTGTATTTTGATTGTTTTGTTTTCAAGGAGGTGCTGGGATTAAAAATTTCAAACTAAAAAACTTGTGCAGTGCGGGTCGGTTGCTGAGTGGGTTGGGTGATTTAGAATCGACTCACCAACCGACTCACTGAATTTCATCCACAATCTGCCCAACCCGCTATTCATTTCCTTTTAAATTTGCTTAGATCGGTGTGGGAAAAGCGAATGCAGGGCGGTTGGACGGATTGGACGGGTTGTTGAACAGCCCTACAACTTAACCCTACGAACTGTCACATCCACCGTATCTCCTCTACGATCCTTTTGGCCTTTTCAACTCTTTTCTACGATCCCACAATCACCTTATTTCCACCACTGCCCCGCCCTCACCTCTGCTTACCCCATCCTTTCCTTCTCTCATCTTTCTTTCATTCTTTGCTTCACCCTTCTTCTCATCTCCATCTATACGTCATCCTTCCTCTCCAACGGATCATGACACCATTTTCAAATTAGATTGGGACCCCATTTTCGAACCAAATCGCAAGCGAAAGGGTATTCGACAACCTAAGGCCAAATCAATAAGGGTGTTTGACGACCTATATAGCGTCGTTTAATTTTTATTTGTTTTTTTTATAATTGGATATTCGGACCAACTTGTGCGCGCATTGACTATTCTCAAGACCGTGAAATTAATGACGAGGCAAACCTCCAATGACTCTAAGGGGATTCGAACTAGTGACCATAGGAGAGTAAGCCCAAAACCAGAAAAGTTGAGCTATCTTTCAGGATTTTGATTTTGATTTGTTTGATCATGGTAGTCCGAAAAAATGCCATTTGTTCGTCTATGGTAATTCGAACAGTGGTTAAAAAGTGGGAAGAGGAGAGAGAGCCATTTGTTCGTCTATGGTAATTCGAACAGTGGTTAAAAAGTGGAAGAGGAGAGAGAGAGAGAGAGAGAGAGAGAGAGAGAGATCGTAGC
>JAULJZ010214462.1:0-18343 GCA_032270985.1 Heliamphora pulchella | reverse complement strand
TATATATACGTGTGTTGCATTTATACATGTGTTGTACGTGGGATCATGAGAGTTGAGGCTCGTAGGAGTCAATCGAGGCTTGTAGGAGTCAATCCTTGCATGTGAAGCACTGTAGCATTTTCATATGTATACAAAACTGTTTTTAAGGCTCTTGTGAGTCGTGATATAAAACTATTTTCAAACTTGTTTCGAGGCTCGGGTGAGTCGTTACATACATATTACATCTGTTAGCATGTTTAGCTTATATTGCATGTTTGTCTAGTTTCTGTTGAGCTTTGGATCACGGTGTAAGAATTGAAATATTTTTCAGGTACCGGTCACGCAGGTTGATCTGGAGGTGCCGGAGGGGCTGAAGATTTGTAATCTTTCTTTTGTTTCTTTCGAGCCATGTATGTTTACATGTTAGCGATGTTGGGACCGCGTGTTGTAAGCCTAAGGGAGATAAATATTTAAATGCATGTATGCTTTATTTTGAGAGTATAACATTGGGTTGAGTGTTATGTATGTTTGTTGTTGGGTGTATCACGTGACCCAGAGATTGGGGCGTGACAGAATAGTATCAGAGCTCTGGGTTCGAATACCTATGAGCTGTGGAAAGAGGGTGCATCACCTGGTGAGGTTGATTGCGTTTGCTTGACTGCATGTGCTTAGCTGCTTTGATAGCATGGGCATGATCTGTGTGAACGGTGCATATATGTGGGCATGGGGGTTGAACTTTGGGAACGATTAGTCTTGCCTTTGGGCATTTGGGTTAACAAGCTTAGAAGTTGAGTTAAAAATGCATTTGGTCGATGTGTTTTCTGGCAAGGAATCTGAGTAGGCTATCCAAATAGACGAGTCATTCTTGTCGGTTCTCCTCGGTATGTGGTGTTGTTTAGCATGAACCTATGTGGCTATGTGCTAGCATGCTATGTGGTTAGCATTTATGTTCGTGCGATATGCTACATCTTATGTTCTTTTTTCCTTTCATATAGACGTGATGTCTGCGAGGAGAGGACGTGGCCGCGGTCGAGGGGATGTGCTTGTCCCTGGTGCTGAGGATGCAAATGCTCCCCAAGGACCTGTTGACGCAGTAGGGTTGCTGCGTGCGCTGGTTGGCTCCATTGGCCAGCTGGTTGAGACCTCTAGAGGGGGAGGGAGAGAGCCTGAGTTGACGGCAACGGTGGCGATGCAGGAGTTTAGACGTTTGGATCCTCCTACCTTTGCTGGGGATCCTAATCCTACAGTAGCTACCGAGTGGTTGGAGCTAGTGACCCGAATCCTCGATACATTGCAGATTGTGGAGGATGATTTGCGGGTTCCTTTTGCCACTTTCCAATTGAGAGGGGATGCTCATGAGTGGTGAAAATACGCTCAGAATTCTATGGAGGGCACGTGGGCAACTTTCATAGGGGTTTTTCTAGAGATGTATTTTTCGTCTTCATCCAGAGATCTATACAGAGAGGAGTTCTAAGCTGTCACTCAAGGGGCAATGAGCATTGTTCAGTATGAGGCCAGATTCACTAGTCTGTCATGGTTTGCACCCGAGTTGGTGGGCACAGACGAGTTGCAGTCGAGGAGGTTTGAAGGGGGCTTGAGGCCAGAGATTAGAGAGCGAGTGGCATGGATGGGGCTGCGTGTTTTCACAGAGCTAGTGGAGTCGACAGCGAGGATTGAGAATACTTGGAGCGAGGTTCGAGGTTCTAGGGAGACCAGAGTACCGCAGGGTGGGATGGAGGCTCAGTCAGGTCGACGCTCTAGCAAGAGGCTGAAGTCCTCTGGTCCTAGTTTTCATCCATCTGGATCACGACATTAGTTTTCTACCCCAGCACCATCGGTGGCCACATCTAGGGGGTCAAACCAGAGGGAGTTGATCTGTTATCGGTGCAGGAAGTCCCGGCATCGTGTGGTGGATTGTCCACAGCCGAAGGAATCTCCGAGTTTGGTGCCAATTCAGTTACAGCGGAGGGAACCGCCAGTTTGTTTTTGGTGTGGTTAGACAGAGCATATTGTTAGGAACTGTCCTTAGGGAGGCAGTGCGTCGAGCACTACAAGTGCAACACCAGTACTGGACCGACGGGGTTATCAGTAGCCAGCAGTGTAGACCTCTAGGGTGACTGACCGCGGTGCTTCAATTCAGTCGGTATAGCAGCCGACGGTCCTAGGGTATGGAGGGCAGGCCATGATGACACAGGGTCGGGTGTATGCTTTTACAGATCTGAGTTCCTCCAAGGCACCGGTTATGCTGGATGACGCAGCTACTCCTCCAGGGAGCAGAGGTACTTTCTTAGTATCTAAACTTTGGGCCAGTGTTCCTATTGTCACGGGAGCTTTGTGTTGCTTCTTTTCATCTATTTGGGAGTTGGTGATGGACTCTATAGGTGGAGTGTTGGGTGTTGAGACACCAGTTGGTGAGCTTGTGAGGTTGGGACGAGATGTGGATCCCGTGTCTTTGACGTAGTTATTCGTTGTCTATAGTGCACAACCTTGTTTGACAATATCCTAGGAATGTTTGGCTTACCACCTCTCATACCTGTGTCGATGGTGATCGACGGGGTTGTTTCTTTTGACCTTATGCTGAATTTTGGGGTCAAAATTCCTTTTAAGGGGGTAGAGTTGTGAGACCCTGACCAGTTTTCTTTTTCGGCATTTTTCGACACGTGTTTATTGTTTACGTGATAGCATGTTTTATATCCGTTTTTATGCATGATCGGGTTCAGATATGCATGTGGGGTTGGTTTCTGGAACCGTTGGGAGCTATGATGCGTGTTTCAAAAAAAAGATATTTTCTTGCGAGCCTATAAATATCTTGTCTTAATATTTTTAAAATATCTTCTCTCTCTAGCTTTAAAATCGCACCAAACGCTCTGCCTTCTCGCTAACTTCTCGGGGGCTCGTGGCTTGATTTTCGACGATCAGACAGCAGATCCCTAGTATCCTCATGGTGGGCTACGCTTTCATCCGGACATAATTTTATTCTGGTAAAGTTCGTTTTTGCACGTGGTTCGAGACTTCGAGTTTTTAACTCAACGAGGTAGGATCCTCGACTCTCATATTGTATAAGGGTGCTACGTGCAATTGTATGTGTTTCCACCAATTAAAAATGCATGAAAAATCGATTTAAAGATCGGGTTTTAGTTTAAAACCGTTTTTGGGTTGTTTTCGGTTGGGTGAACCGGGTTTTGAGGTTTTTCGTTCTGTGGTTCTTGATGTTTTGGGCTCATGTATGTCCGTGGGTGTTAAAAATATGTGAATCGGTAAGTTTATGTGTATTTTGAAGCATCATAGTGAGTATTTGAGAGTTTTGGAGCTTAGAACAGAAAAAAGGGAAAATCTGGGTTTTTCTCGAGTGGATGCTTGCTCGAGCGCCTGATGTCCACTCGAGCGGACTAGCTGCGCAAGGCTGTTTTCTTTTGATGATATCTCTCTTGTCCGGACTCAGAATTGGGTCGTTCTTATACTTAAATTGAAGCCCCGGAAGTCTTCTTTCCAATGACACCTATCTCACAAGAAAAATCTTTTTTTAGAAATAGTAATGGCCAAAAGAGTGGGTGTATGTCAAAATTTGTTAATCGTTTTTCACCCGTTTTTGGCCGAATGTTTGGGAAAAGCTTGTTTTTCATCCTTGTTGGCCCTTTTTATCAAGTTTCTTGTTTCTTGTTTCTTGGGGCGTTTTGTTGTTTTGGTTGGTTGTGGGCTCGTGTTGGGTGCGTGTGGGCATCGTGGGCTCGTGTTGGGCGCGTATGGGCGTCGTGGATTGTCTAGGACACGTGTGGGTATCGTGGGCCTGCGTTGGACATGAGTGGATCCGTGTTGGCCGTGTTGGGTGTATGTTGGTATGGGTTTTGATGTGTTTGTGACTGGCTCTCCTCTAGTGATTCTTAGTCAATAGAATTATGGGGTTCTATTGACTAATATCACGAAGAGGGGTGTTAGTCATTTTTTGTTTCAGTCGGTTGTGGCGGGGCCGTAGTGGTTTGTTGTTTGCCGTCACCTTCGGGGATGACGTGGGTTATTTTAGCGTGACATTGGGGCACGATCGTGTGCGTGGTGGTTCGTGCATCGTTGCGTGTGGGGGGTTTGGTTTTGTTTCTTGGTTTGGGTTTTCTCCCAGCGTTGACTGCTCGAGCGGTGGTAGTGCGCTCGAGCGAGCTAGTGGCCAAGAGTTTGGTCGGTGGGTGACCACTCGAGCGGTGGTCATTGGCTCAAGCGGTGGTGTGGCAGAGTTTGGTCGGTGGGTGACCACTCGAGCGCTCGAGTGGTGTTGGCCTTCAGGTCTGGTTTTGTTGGTTGCCTGGGTGAGAGGACGGGTTGTCTGGTGAGTGAACGTCTGGTTGTGTGGCATGTGGTGTCGTTATGTGAAACGTAGTGTTTTACGTGGTTATGTGCATTTCAACTTTAGTTTTATTTATGCATGTTATAAAATAGAAATGTGGTCTTATATGATTTTAAAATGTAAGACGAAAATGTAGTCTTATATGATTTTGAAACATAAGATGTAAATGTGGTCTTGAGGTATCTAAAACTCTAGTTTTGGTAACACGAGTGTGTGTGTGTGTGTGCTTATGTAGGCGGACAAAAATGTGATCCGATGTCTCATGGACGGAAAAGTGGTCCAATGTGATGTGGGCAGAAAAGTGGCTCACTAAACGTTAACTCTGGTTGACGTGGACGAGAAATTGGTCCGTGGACGAAAAAGTGGTCCGATGTTCTGAGGACGGAAAAGTGGTTCGAGGAACGTGAGCCTTGGTTAACATGGACGAAAAAGGGGTTCAATATATGTTAATCCTAGTTAACGATGCATATGTGTATGCGTAGAATCGGAGGGACGAAAAAGTGGTCCTGACGATATATTTATGTGCCGATATCTGAAGGAAGGGAAGTGGTCCTAAAGAGGCACGTGTTGTGTATGTTGCACGTAGTATGTTGTGCGTGATGCATGTGTTGCGTTGTGTAGATGGCGTATGTCGCGTGAGTTGCATCTATTGCATGGGTTAACTCTAGTTAACTGGGTTGTTGTTGAGGCAGTGGTCTTTCGGTGAAAATCCTTGTGTTGGGTGTGTATCACCGTGTTATTATAGGACTGTTGTTGGGGCTTGTGAGAGTTGATATATATATATATATATATATATATACGTGTGTTGTGTATATACCTGTGTTGTATGTGGGATCATGAGAGTCGAGGCTCGTAGGAATCGATCCTTGCATGTAAAGCAATGTAGCATTTTCATATGTATACCAAACCGTTTTTAAATTGATTTTAAGGCTCTTGTGAGTCATAATATAAAACTGTTTTCAAACTTGTTTTGAGGGTCGGGTGAGTCGTTACATACATATTACATCTGCTAACATGTTTAGCTTATATTGCACGTTTGTCTAGTTTCTGCTGAGCTTTGGCTCACGGTGTGGGATTTGAAATATTTTTCAGGTACCGGTCACGCAGGTTGATCTAGAGATGTCGAAGGGGCGGAAGATTTGTAATCTTCCTTTTGTTTCTTTTAAGCCATGTATGTTTACATGTTAGCGGTGTTGGGACCACGTGTTGTAAGCCTGTGGGCGATAAATATTTAAATGCATGTATTCTTTATTTTGAGAGTATAACATCGGGTTAGGTGTTATGTATGTTTGTTGTTGGGTGTATCACGTGGCCCAGAGTTTGGGACATGGCAGTATGTCTGTGAAATAACAATACAAATGCATTAAAAGTTAACAAAATTTTGCAACCCAAACCCCGTATTAAAAGTTAACAATTTTTTGCAACCCAAACCCAACCTAATCTCTAGCTTCCTCTCCAAACTAATTTGGCAAAAAGACTAATTCTGTTATGCCCCAAACTCCAGGGTAACGTTAAAGTCCACCAAAACACCATTTATAAAAATATCTTTAGTTGGAAAACCATCAACTCAAAAATATAGCATTTGGATAAAAGAGTAAACATACAGCTCCATACATGAAAACGTATATCGCCTCAAGGCGTACAAAACTCACCTTCGGAAACAGGCATCGCATGTAAAACTACATGTCTCAAACAAAGGAAAACTACAGCAAGTTTTTTGCCACCACGGGCATCTTGGTCCACTTCTCATGTTCACCTATACCTGAAAAAGGTTTGCACAAAATCCCACACCATGAGCCGAAGCCCAATAGAAAAAAACTATAAAGCCATAAATCAAGATATGCAATTATAGTACAAGCTGACTCACTCACAGGAGCCAAAAAGGTTTTTCATCCTGAAAATCACAAGTTTTCTATCAGACTAACACGAGTCTCAAAAATAGTTTTATTTCATAAAACCCCACGTTTTCATCCTTAAAACAATGTATAAAACCATGTATTGCCAACAATGCAAATAATGGGCCATAGTTAAGGAAAAACAGTAGTAAAATAGTATTCTCCACTCCGGCCACCCAGCCGAGGAAAATACGATAAAATGATTTCTATGTGCCGACTCTGCCACACACATGGACAAAGGTAACAACTATAGATTCTTGCCCATTACTCTAAAATCGCTCAGGGCCTGCTAAGTAATGACAAGTTCTATACGGAGTCACAACAATGTAAGCACTTAGTTTACGAGCCCGAAACCCGAGGGTACTAAGCACCCATCACCTCGTTTACGGGGATTAACCCGAAGGACCGTAGAGACCTACTCTACACACGTTTTCGAACTTCCACTGAAGAGCAATAGAAGCCCAACTCAACACACCCACTGTCACAGTACATCTATAGAAATCATTTAAAAACCAGTACGTAGCTCGACTACGAAAATATTTTCACAATTATACATCAACGTGTATAAAGATCCATCCATTAGCATGGAGATCAAACAAAACATTTCAAAATATTCCATCGTTTCCATCAAAATGTTTAAAAGCTGAGACTCAACCCCGAGGGTTAGCTCCAAACCTCCAAAACACGTTTTTCTCATGATTTTCATAAATCCTCCAGTTTTAAAATCACCTTTTAAACCAAAACTCGATTTAACAAAACAGAAATCAATTTTTCATGCATTTTTAACCGGTGAAACATAGCATCCTTTAAGGACAATATAGTCTAGGATCCTACCTCGTTGAGTTAAAAACTCAATGCCTCGATCCACGTGTAAAATCAAACTTCATCGGAACAAAATTCTGTCCAGATGAAAGCGTAGCCCACCACGAGGATACAAAGGATCCGCTATCTAATCATTGAAAATCGAGCACCGGGCCCCCAAAAAGTTAGAGAGAAGGTAGAGAGAAAAAGGTGTAGAGAAAGAGATAGGCTTGAAAAAGATATTTTTATAGGTTTTATAGATTTTTGTGCCAGGCCTCCACCGCTCGAGCACCCAAGCACCACTCGAGCAGACCCCTACCGACATACATCTCTGGCACACCACTGCTCGAGCGGTCAATGCTGGGAAAAACCCAAACAAAGAAATGAAACCACAACCCCGCATACATAACACGTATACACAAACATGCTGTTCTAAACAACGAGCAAAGCGGTAAATAACACATGAGATATACATATGAAAATAAAAAGGAACCGGGTCCCACAACTCTCCCCCCCTTAAGGAATTTCGCCCCCAAAATTTGCTACAAGGTTACAAGGCAAACAACTCCGGGTATCTAGCTCGAACCCCTGACTCAAGCTCCCATGTCGCTTCCTAAACCCCATGATGAAGCCATTGGACCTTGACATAAGCAATGGTCCTCCCTCTCAACACTTGCTCCTTCGTGTCTAGAATCTTCACTGGGCGCTCCTTATATGTGGCATCCTCATCAACCCGTAGCTCGGCCCAATCCTAATCATGTGAAGGGTCAGGGTCATACCTCCGAAGCATGGAAATGTGAAATACGTTGTGTACAGATGCCAACTGAGGTGGCAAAGCTATACGGTATGCTACCTCTCCAATCCGTTCAAGGATCTCAAACGGCCAAATAAAACGCGGTGATAGCTTCCCGCTGTGGCCAAATCTCATCAAGCCTCTGCGTGGTAAGACCTTCAGAGACACGTGATCCCTCACTGCAAACTCCAAATGTCTCCTCCTCCAATCAGCATAACTCTTCTGGTGACTCTGAGCTGACACTAGCCGTTAACAAATCACAGCAATCTTCTCTGTTGTTTCCCGCACAAAGTCGGGTCCCAAGACTGTGGTCTCTCCCACATCTATCCAACATACGGGTGATCTACACGGTCTGCCATACAAAGCTTCAAAATGTGCCATTCCAATGCTAAACTGATAACTATTGTTGTATGCAAACTCTACCAATGATAGATGATCTTCCCAAGAACCTCAAAAATCAAGTACGTAGGCCCTCAACATATCTTTCAGAATCTGTATGGTTCTCTCAGACTGACCATCCATCTGGGGGTGAAAAGAAATGCTAACGTCAAGATCATTCCCAATGCCTCCTAAAGACTATGCCAAAAGCGCGATGTAAAGTGCGAGTCTCGGTCAGAAACGATAGATACAGGCACTCCATGTAATCGGACTATCTCTCTGACATACAATCTACTCAGCTTGTCCACTGAATCCTTCACACGAATGGGGAGAAAGTGTGTAGATTTTGTTAACCTATCAACCATAACCCACACAGCGTCGTGTTCTTTAGGTGACCAAGGAAGTCCCGACACGAAATCCATCGTGATGTTCTCCCACTTCCACTCTAATATTGGCAATAGCTACAACAATCCTGTTGGCCTCTGATGGTCCGCCTTTATCTGCTGACAAGTAAGGCACCGAGAAACAAACTGAAGTACATCCCTCTTCATTCCCATCCACCAATACTGACGGCACAGATCATGATACATTTTAGTGCCTCTAGGATGCATTATAAGGCGAGAATGATGACAATCATGTAATATATCAGCATGGCATCACTCTCGTACAAACAACCTCCCAGCCAATCTCAAACTCTGATCTGGACTCACAACCCATCCTGTAGTGTTCTCTCCACTAGCAACACGATCCTATATTATTTGAGCCTCCTGATTCGTCTGCCAAACCTCTAAAACACGTGCAACCAACGCAGGTTGTGAAACTACAGAAAATAAGGTGGCACTTGTCGCTGTCTCCTCGAGACAGAGATCAAACTCCCCAATCTCTACAAGCATGTTCCATTCCCGCATAGCTACAGAAGCTAACGAACCATGAGATCTCCTACTGAGAGCGTCAGCCACAACATTGGCTTGCCCTAGATGGTACTGCAAGTCAAAGTCATAATCTTCCAACAACTCCATCCATCGTCGCTGACGCAAGTTCAGGTCTTTTTGTAAAAATAAGTATTTTATGCTCTTGTGATCGGAGAAAATCTCAAAGTGCTCACCATAAAGATAGTGATGCCATGTCTTCAAGGCAAATGCCACGACTACCAACTCTAAGTCATGTGCGAGATAGTTTTTCTCATGTCTCTTCAACTATCGCGAACCATAGGCCACAACCTTACCTCCTCAATCAGAACACTGCCCAAACCGTCGTGTGATGTATTGCAGTACATTGTATACCACAAACCTCATTCTGGAATAGTCAACACTGGTGCACTCGTCAGCCTCTTCTTCAATTCTGGTAATGCCGACTCACAGGACCCACTCCAAACAAACATAACTCCCTTCTACGTCAGATGCGTCATTGGGGCGGCAAGTCTAGCAAAATCCTTCACGAACCGCCGATAGTAGCCTGCCAAACCCAGAAAATTACGAATCTCAAAGACATTCTTTGGTCGTTCCCAACCCATCACTACATCTGTCTTCGAAGAATCCACTGCTACATCGTCTATCGACACCACGTGTCCAAGAAATCTCACTTCGGACATCCAAAACTCACCCTTCTCGAATTTTGCGTACAAGCGATGCTCCCTCAGAATCTGTAGAACAATACATAGATGCTCCTCGTGCGCCTCCCTCGTAGGCAAATATATAAGAATATCATCCACGAACACCACCAAAAAGCTGTCCAGATATAGGTGAAAGATACGGTTCATCAGATCCAACAACGCTGTAGGAGCATTCGTCAAAGCGAACGGCATAACCTGAAATGCATAGTGACTATAACGAGTCCAAAAGGCGGTCTTCACTATGTCCTCGTCCCTAATCTGCAACTTGTGGTATCCCGATCTCAGATTAATTTTTGAGAAGAAACTCGATCCCTTTAGCTGATCAAACAAGTCGTCAATCCTCGGCATAGGATACTTGTTCTTCACTGTTACCCAATTCAGCTTTCGGTAGTCTATACACAATCGTAAGGATCCATCCTTCTTCTTAACAAAAAGAGTTAGAGCTCCCCATGGCGATGTACTCAGACGCACAAACCCTTTATCAAGTAACTCCTGAAGCTATACCTTGAGTTCTCGCAACTCAATTGGTGCAAAGTGGTAAGATGGCATAGAAATGGGAGCAGCTCCTAGGACCAAATTAATAGAAAACTCTTTCTCACGATTAGGTGATAACTCGAACAGGTTATCAAGGAAGACATCTGGGTAATCACAGACCACAGGGGGTAATTCTCCTCGAACCCCAACCACCTCATCCAACATGAGTGCAGAGAAAAGGAAACCCAGATTTCCCCGATCCTGAACAACACTGGGCATAGATATCAAACCCTCATCCCGTTCACCTACAAAAAAAAAGCACTCACCCGCCGGTGTACAAATCGTTACCCCCCCTCGATCGCAATCGATAAAGGCACGATAGGCGGTCAGCAAGTCCATCCCTAGGATGACATCGAACGTGGTCATGTCTAGAATGATAAAGTCAAACTCTAAATAGCGACCAACAACCTCCAACACACAGGAGCTGTTGGCCTAACAAGGTTTAAATAAACGATTTTATTGATAACAAACCTATGTATCTAATTGTGCACATTGAGATTGTTTAACAGGAAACATATGCTTAGCACAATCCAAGATACATAGTGGAAGCCATGACGCATAAATTCAAAACAAGTTCTTTGGCGACAAGTTTTGTGGAACAAATGCAAAGAATTGAGATATTGAAGACTTGAAGAACAAAATTATAAATTTCATTTATAGGATCCATGTACACTCATATAACTCATGGATATGTGTGTTTAATGCTCATAGGAATCCTAAATATCTTAAAAATATTTTTTCAAAGCATAAAAAGATCAAACCTTTTTGGAAAACCAAAAATCTGGATTTTTGTATATCCAGTAAACTAATGTTCCTTCCCAAGTCGACTGAGTGAGCTACCAAAAATGATTTTTTTAGATCCAAACTAGTTCAGTGGACCGACCTTTCAGTTCAGTCGACTGAAGTCAAGTTCAGTCGACCGAACATCATTCTTCAGTCGACCGAACAAGTTAAAATTTGAATTTTTTTGAAAAATTGCTAGTTGACATTTCCATACATAGCCCAACGACTAGTTCAAAAATGAGGCCTATAAATAGAGGCCTTGAGCTATTGTTTCAATCATCCAAAGCCTCTCAAACATCTCTCATTCTATTACTTCTTTGTGCTTCAAAATCTTGAGTCTTTCATACATATTTTTGAGAGAAAAAATTCTTTAGAATTCTCTTTGAGCTTCATAGTCATATTCGATTGAGAAGTGAGTTTAGAGCTTTCATTATTTGTACTTATTTGCTCATCCAAGGAGCGTTCTTTTGTACACTTTCATATCACTCTTGTTGATTTGTATTTGAGAAAGGCGTTTCTCAAAAGAGGTTAATCCGCCTACAAGGATTGGGTTTACTTGAGAATGGTACATTCTCAAGAGAGGCTACTCCGTCTAGACTAAGGAGAGAGGCTCCTCCGCCTATTGAAGGAGAGGCAGTAAGAAATCTTCATAGCGGTTGGCTTGAGGCAAGAACGTAAGCTGTAGCGCCGAACCTTGTAAAAATCGTGATGTTCATCTTCTTGCTTGCTTATTTCTTATTTTGATTCTCTTTACATCACACTATTTCATCATTTGATTCATTTACTTCGCAAGTAATATTATTTCACTTTATTTTTCTTTCAAGAAACTAGTCTACTTGCAAATAAAAATTGAAAGCTATAAAACTAGAAAAAAAAAAATTTTAACTTACATTTGCACTTGAATATTTTATTTCTTGCATCCGCTAATTTTTATTTGCTAGAAAGTTTTGAATCTTTTCTTTTCACTTTGCATGAAATATTGTCAAATTAAAATATTCTTGTATCTTAATAATTGAAAAACATTAAACTTGAAAGTTACACTTTTATTGTTAAGTCAAGTATTAAATCTTGTTAACAAGAAGGTTTAACTATTGAGAAGTACATTTGCATTGTTCAAAAAGGACTTTAAAAGTTAGCATCCTCATTTGTACTTAAATATTTTTGAAACTTATTGTTCATTTCAAATATACTTGTGTTTTAGTCTAAGAAGTCATACCCAAAAATATAGTTGTGAATTAATTCTTATAACTGAACTAAAAGGCATACTTGGGTTCTTATACTTAAACGATTTTTTTTAAAATCCAATTCACCCCTCCTCTTGGGATCACACACTTACTATCAATTGGTATCAGAGCTAGACACATTATTCTTAACAAGTTTTTGAGAGAAAGATTTATGACAGGTATTGGTGTATCCCCTTTTGGAGAAGGTCAGTTCTCCACACAGTTTCCAATTTTTAGTGGTGTTAACTACACCTTTTGGAAGCAAAGAATGAGAATATTCATTCAAACCATGGATTGGAGAGCATGGAGGGTAATCGTGCAAAGTAATTTTACTCCCACTAAGACTGTAGAAGGTAAAGAGATCCCTAAATTAGAAGAAGAAATGAATAAAAATGATATGAAACAATTGCATATAAACTCTAGTGCTATGAATGCATTGTACTATGCGTTAGATGAAAATGAATATAATCGAATAATGACATGTAAAAGTGCAAAAGAAATATGAAAAAAATTATAAGTTACTTATGATGGCACACAAGATATTAAGGATTCTAGAATAGATAGATTAATTAGTGAATATGAAAGCTTTAAGATGCATAAAGATGAAATAATATCTAGCAAGTACACTCGCTTTACTCATATTATAAATTCTCTTAATGCACTTAGAAAAATTTTCCAATCTTATGAGTTGTAAAGGAAAGTACTCAAAGCCTTGCCACCCATTTGGGAAGCTAAGGCTACAGCCATCTATGAGGCGAGAAATCTAAGGGTCATGACCTTGAATGAACTAATTGGCTCACTGTTGACATACGAGCTCAAGATAAATGAAAGAGTCAACGAGCAAAACAAGGTCAAGAAATCTGTTGCCCTCAAGGACTCAAAGGAAAGTTCTAGTGATGAAGAAAATGAGGAAATTAATGACGATGACATGGCTTTTATCACAAGAAGATTCAGCAAATTCCTCAAGCAAGACAAAAGGCTTTCAAAAAGATTTCGAGGTACAAAACTCGACAAAGGAGACTCAAGTAAACGAGATCTCAAGAAAGAACCACTCACTTGTTACAACTGCAACAAGATCGGGCACATCAGGTCGAAATGTCCTTTACTCAAAAAGGACTCAAAGAAGAAAAAGAAAGCCATGAAATCAACAACGTGGGATGACTCAGATTCAAACGAGTCAATTTCTAGCTCAAGCGATGAAAAAATGGCAAACTTTTGCTTAATGGCAAGCATAGACGAAGAAGTAAACTCGCACTCTAACTCTTGCAATTCTTCTTGCTCTTCTTATTCTATGCCATCATACGATGATCTTAAAAATAAAATATTTAATTTATATAAAAGTCTTTGGAAATTGGAAAAGAAAAATTTTAAATTGGAAAATGAAAATAAAAGTTTTTCTAAAGAAATTGAGGACTTAAAACTTTCAAATGAAAATACAAAAATTGAAAAAGAAAACATTTCTAAAGAGCATGATTTAAAAATAGAATCTTTGGAAAAAGAAAAACTCATCCTAAGGGTCAAATTTGATAAATTAACAAAAATTTCTAAAAATAAGATTTCAAATTTAACAAAAGAAAATAATAGGTTAAGAAAAGTGTTAGAGTTGGTATACTGAAATTCATGTTTTTAGTATTTAATTTTATTTTAATAAAATTAGTTTTTCATTTTATGAAAATCTTTATGAGCAATGAATGTATATCATTTATTTGTTATGCATGGATATCTGATATTCTGTATAGTATTTAATCTGGTGTGTAGAGTACGACTTATACACAGAAGACCAAATTTTAGGTTCTTGCAGAATATAAGTTTTATTTTTACAGTTTAGATGAAAATAGACATACCATCGGTATGACTGTGGCACAGAGTTTTAGTAGGCCTGTCTTGGTTACGGGGAACAGATAATAGTGTCGTCTATTGTTCCAACTATCTGTGCCAGTGCACTTTGTATGTATTGAACGGAACATTTGGGGTAATTAATTTTGTACTGACTACTGACTATATAAATTAATTCATGCCACAAGGTTATTATGAATAGTGTTTATCCTCTTACTCCCGAAATAATTATTGATTTGCATATATTTAATATTCGTTGTTTTGATTTATTAGAGGGTGCGATCTTATATGGGTCTATATTCCTAGTGAATTGGATAGCGGTATTATTTATATGAAAAATATTAATTATTGATGGAATCTACGTCCCAATGATCAGGATTGACGATACCCCATTAAGGATGCTTATAAGTTTTGACCGGGCCAAACCTTGCAGCTGGATTTAATTATCCAGTGGTCAAATAAATTAAGTGAAAGGGTTTAAGAAATATATCAATATGCCAATTAAATTAAATTGTCAGTAATTAAATTTAATTGGCGTCAGTAATTAAATTTAATTGGCGGGTATCAGGAATCTTGACGTGGGGAGAAATGATAAGCATTTAATAACAAGAGCTCAATGCAAGAAGGTCTTGAGATTATCGGTCAGAGTGTATTTATAGTTCTTTAGTGGTGTGAACTGTAATTCAGTATTTTATGAAAATTGTAGAAATCGCTACGTCTTTCCATAATTGCAGAAACCGCTCGTAGGTATCTGTGTTCCACTGGAAATCTAACTCATAATTACTCCCCAGGTCCCTACTGTAACCCTATATATACGCGGGTAGGCTGAACCAGTTTGAGATTGATAGAATTGATAGTTCAAATATCTCGTATATTATTATAATATTATTTTTGTCTTTCAATACTTAAATATATCGGGGTTCTTTCGGTACGAGTTCTCAGAGGATCGTAACCCACACTACGTTCAAGGATCGCGTAAGGAAATACAGTAGAAGATCTGACTGGAGTTTCAACTCGGAATCAAGTCGTAGTTGAAAATTAGATCTACAAGAGGTATTCTTCTAAATTAACTTTGGTTGCACGGGTTTTATTTTGATCATTCTTCGTCAAAAGTTTTATCTGGAGCCCGTTTCGACGTTTGCCCATCCAGTTAATTTTTTTTCGATAATCGTTTTTCAAAAACAAAGATCTTGACAGTATAGCCTTCAACAAATTGGTATCAGAGCCGTTTTGTTTTTTGTTTACGATTTATCAGGGTCAGGTAGATTTAGAACTGTGCTAACTTTGTTTTGTAGACGTTCTAAATCTCGGTTTTATGATCATCATTTATTTTTATATTTAATTGAATGCGTGGATAATGATTTAATTATTTTTTTAATCACAGGGGTTGACCGTGATAGATTGATTGATTGTGAACTATTCGGAGGAATAAGATCAATGTAAATATTATTGTTTTTTGTTTTTAATTTTTTTTTATTTTATGTTATCAAAATAAAATAAAAAAATAAAGAAGAACAATCAAAGAAACAAGAAGAACTCGGCGGCGGCGGCGCACTGTTACTGTGGAAAAGCCCGTACCGTTTTGATGTTTAAAGAAGAAAAAGAAAAAGAGGTTTTCGGCGGTTTTGTTATCAAACAGTGAAGCAAGTGGTTTCCATATAAATAGCACAAAATCCAAAACAGTGGCTGCTTCATGCATATTCCCAAATTGTTTCAGCACAGCAGCAAGTCCCAAACGGAAACAAGTGTTTTAATCTCAAACAGCCGTGGGTGTTTTTCCAAACAGTGGCACGGTTTCCGCAGCAAACCAGGCCAAAAAGGCGCTGGGTTTTTGAAGCAGCCAATTCCAAACGGAATCCAATAGCTGGCAATTCCAGAGCAAACGGTGCAGCATGTTTCGGATTAGGACTCCTCCACAGCCGGTTTTTAAAGCACGGCAAAACAGTGGTTTAAATTCCCAATTAGCTGGTGCAATTCCGGTGGAAATCCAAAACAGTGGCTGCGGTTTCCATCATCCAAGCAGTTTCGGAAGCAAAGTCCAAGCAACTCCAATGCAAAAAGGAGACCAAACAGTGGTGTCCCAATCCAAGTGGATTCCAAGCACAATTCCAAGACTGTTTAGGTGCATGTGATTTGGGATTATCCTAAAATTATTATTATTATTTTATTGCAGCTTATCTTTTAAAACAGAGAAACTGAAACCCTTTGGAGTTTCGATACCATCATAAAATCGGAATTTATATTTATCATGCAATGAATCTATTTTTATATTTTAATTGCGTGGATGAGATATATATTAGTTTTATTTATCCTGTTAATTTAATTAATTCAAAAATTCGATTTTAATTAAAATATTTTATAATGAAAAATAAAATTAAGTTTTTTTTTAATTAATTAATTTTAATTAAATAAAAAACTTTAGATATTTTATTTTTTAACAAAATATTACGTTTAAGATGATTTTTTTTTAAATTGGATATCTTGAAAAAACGTGAGAATTAATTCCGAATTTTGAATTAATTAAATAAAAAAATATTTAATCAAAATAAATTATTATTTTTCAAAAAATGTAAAACGAAAAATAAAATAAATAAATGCCTTTAATTACTACTTAACTGAAAAACTGGAGGAAAAACTATACATTTATTAAATTTATTTGTTACGCATTTAAACATAAAAAGATGGTTTGATAAATCAGAATCTTTGAAATCGTAAACACGGAAAGATACTTGATTCTTTCAGATCGTGTGACTTTCAACAGATGGTTTGATAAATCAGAATCTTTGGAATCGTATACACAGAAAAATATTTGATTCTTTCAGATCATGCTACTTTCGAAAGATAGTTTGATAAATCAGAATCTTTGAAATCATGTACACGGAAAGATGTTTGATTCTTTTAGATCGTGTGTTTTTTGAAATTAATAGATTTATTTTAATTAAACGGATTTTTATAACCCTCAAAAATATTTTAAAAATCTAAGTGGGAGGGAAAATTTATTCATAGATAAATTCCGCGGTCTCCATCACCAGTTTGTAAGCGATGCAATTAAATCCTGCGTATTGACAGTAAGGCCTTCCTCCCCATTGAACAGATTAATTGCGGTATCGCCAGTATAAATCTCCTTTAGGGATAATTCTGGATAATTGTTAGTGTGAATCATTTCTCCATCTGAAGGGTTCATTGCGAAGCGATTAATTTGGAATTAGGTGATAGTTAACACTTAACTGTATATAATAGTATCTTCTCCATCTGAGTCACTGCTATTATATGCAGGACTGAAATTATGTCAGCTATTTAATTTTTTACTTGGCATGGTCAGTTGCCTAGATAGTAAAATTAAAAGGAATTGGCATGTTTGGTCTTATGAAGGATAGTAGACGTCCACCTATCGTGGCATGCCATTCTCGGGTTACTAGGTTGCTGGCGAATTAATTTTAAAATGGTAGAAGGAACCAAATTAAAATAAATTCAAAGTTTTGCTCATCATAATTAACGGTTTTTTTTAATTATGTGATTCTCATAATTAAAATGGATTTCAACCCATTCGCTTCAATACTCAAAGAAAACAAACTAACGGGACCAAATTATGTTGACTGGAAATGTAACGTGAATATAGCTTTAATTACAAATGGTATTCCTTCAATACCAGAAAATGTGTCTATTTTAGAAAAAGGTTCTTTCTCGGGACCGGAAGGCATGAAGAAGAAAAAGATTCAGAAATAGGGAGACACATTTTCTAGGGTAGTTAGTGAGGCACGGACTGGTGTGAAAAAGTCGAAAGGCAGATATTTTCATTGCAACCAGACCCGGCACTAGAAAAAACTATGTCCAGTATTTCTCAGAAGACAGAACAAACACGATAATTTCTGTTCACTGGTTGTGGAAACATGTTTAGCGGTGTTATCTACCGATACCGGGTGTGTACATACGGGAGCCACTAATCATGTCTGCAATTCATTGTAGGGGTTCTAAAAAGCCCGACAACTTAGTGATGAGGAGATTTATCTGCATATGGGCAATAATACAAAGGTAACAGCAGTTGCAGTAGGAGATGCACTCTCAGTTTTGGTAGAGATCGGATTTTAATATTGAAAGATTGTCTTTATGTACCTGCCATTAGAAGGAACTTAGTTTCCGTTTCTGGATTGGCTAAAGACAGATATTTTGTTT
>JAULJZ010214431.1:0-18347 GCA_032270985.1 Heliamphora pulchella | reverse complement strand
TCGCCGGGATCATCGTGTGCGTCGGGATATACGTGAGAAGATCATTGGGTCGTCTCGGATCGTTGTTCTGTATCAAAAAAACTTGAACAAGTTTCTTGAAGGTATATTTAATAATAATATATCAGTTTAATGTTATTATTTTTCATGAAAAATGCACGCGCCGTTTTTTACGGTCATGGCGCCGGTTCTTAATTTTTCTTCCGCGTTCCAACAGCAAATCAATAATTATTTTAAGATTAAGAGGATAAGCACTATTCATAATAATCTTGAGGTATGAATTAATTTATATAATTAGTATAAAATTAATTTTCTCAAATATCCCTTTCAATATACACAAAGTGTCCTAGCATAGAGAATTAGAACAATAGACGACGCTATTATCTGTTTTCCGTAATAAGGACAGGCTTACTAAAACTGTGTTATAGTCGTACCGATGGTAAGTCTATTTCCATCTAAACTGTGAACATAAAACTTATATTCTGTAAAAACTTAAAATTTGATCTTCTATGTGCAAATCGTACTCTACACATCAGATTAAATACCATACAGAATATCGGACATCCTTGCATAACAAAAAAATGATATACATATATTGCTCATAAAGATTCTCATAAAATAAAAAACTAATTTTTTAATAAAATTAAATACTAAAAATATTATTTTCAATATACCAACCCTAACAGGCATTAGACCACTCCAACACCTCACCAGATGTGGAGACGCCAAACCCTTTGACATACTGACCAACTTGAAAAGAAGAAGATGAGTAGAATATATATAACCAATCAAAGTAAATGGAATGCAAAAAATAAAGAAAGAAATAAAAAACTCTTGGTTCGTGTGTGTGACGATCCTTTAGTTCTTTCAAACCTTAGAAGACTAGGTACCCTAAGCCCGGGTGCGCCAGGTAAATCTTTTTAACCCTAGATTCGTGTGTGTGTGTGACGATCCTTCAGTTTTCTTAAGCCCTAAAAGAAGACTAGGCACCATAAGACCTGGTGCGCCAGGTAAATTTTTTTAAGCCCTAGGTTCGTGTGTGCGTGACGATTCTTTGGTTCTTTTAAGCCCTAGAAGAAGACTAAGCACCCTAAGCCCTGGTGCGCTAGGCAAATCTTTTTAAACCCTAGGTTCGTTTGTGTGTGACGATTCTTTGGTTCTTTTAAGCCCTAAAAGAAGACTAGGCACCCTAAGCCCTAGTGCACCAGACAAATCTTTTAACTATAGATTCGTGTGTATGTGACGATCATTCAGTTCTTTCAAACCTTAGAAGAAGGCTAGGCACCCTAAGCTCTGATGCGCCAGGCAAATCTTTTTAACCCTAGGTTCGTGAGTGTGTGACAATCATTTGGTTCTTTTAAGCCCTAGAAAAAGACTAGGCACCCCATGCCCTGGTACACTATGCAAATCTTTAAAACCTTAGGTTCGTGTGTGTGTAACGATCCTTTGGTTCCCTCAAGCCTTAGAAGACTAGGAACCCTAGGACCTGATGCGCAAGGTAAATCTTTTTAACCCTAGGTTTGTGTGTGTGTGATGATCTTTCGGTTCTTTCAAGCCCTAGGAGACTAGGCACCCTAAGTCCTGGTGCTCTAGGAAAATCTTTTTAACCCTAGGTTCGTATATGTGTGACGATTCTTCAGTTCTTTTAAACCCTAGAAGACTAGGCACCTTAAACCCTGGTGAGTCGGGAAAATCTTTTTTACAAGTCTCTCCTAGTTCACTTTCTATTTTTGAAAAATTCCCCCTCAGATTTTATGTTTTTTCCTAAAAATAAAAAATGAAAAATTTCCCCAGATTTTATGCTTTTTCCCAAAAATAAAAATTGAAAAATTCCCCCTTAGATTTTATAATTTTTCCCAAAAAAAAATGAAAAAAATACCCCCTCAGATTTTATTTTTTTTCCCTAAAAATGAAAATTGAAAAAAACACCCCCTTAGTTTTTTTGTGATTTTCTAAAATATGAAAAATGAAAAGACACCCCTTAGTTTTTTGTGATTTTCTAAAAAAAATTGAAAAAATACCCCCTAGATATTTGTGATTTCTAAAAAATAAAAATGAAAAAAAATCCCCCTTCAATTTTTGTGATTTTTTGAAAATAAAAATAAAAAACCACCCTCCTTATTGTTCGCATCTAAATCCTAACCCTAGTGACCTTACTATTTTAGAATCTCCTTTGCATAGGTACTTAGCTAGTTTTTAATCCAGTGTCTAGATTTGTCCTTTTTATGTGATTATATATTTTATATGTCCATTTCATTCACAGATCTCAATTTTGCATACAATTATTATATATATCACATCGTAAAATAACAAGTCATAGGGAATTCTAAACATGCATCTATGTTCGTGACATAAAAGTAAAGCATGCTTCGATACTAAAAGCAAGAGACAGAAGAACCTACCGAGGGACACTAGCGTGAGATATGCTGGTTCGGCTCTCAGAAGAGGACATCAGCAACAACGGCGTCAACAGGAGGCTCGTAGCGCCTCATCCCACAAGGTCCAAGCGGTGGGGTGCTGAAGCATAGGTATGTGGATCAAAGGGTGTGGGAAAACCCTCTCGGCCTCAGCAGTAGCATCTGCAACTACCTGCACCTCGGCAGCTAATAGTGCCTCATCCTTAGCAGCACGGCGAGAAGCATGCTCTGCCTCAGGGGCCAGGGCATCCATCACTCCCAGTGCGGCGGAGGGCTAAGTGGTGGTGACCCTGCTGGCAGGAAGATTGGTGGTCGTGCCCTCAAGAGTGCCCATAGTAGGGCTCTCACCCGCAAGGGAATCGCGCAATACCCCAGAGATGTCATCAAGAAACCCATGTCCCACTATGATCAGAAAGGTAAGAGAAAGAAACTCGAGGGCAAAAGAAACCAAAAAAAAGGTTTGAGAGAGCTTGAGAGAGTGAGGACGCTAGAGAAAGAGCAAGAGGGATGCAAGTGAGCCTAACCCACGCGGCCTGGGAGTTTTATGCGCGTTTGGAAGTGGCAGTTTCTACCTTTAAAGGTGGCGGTTGCTACCTTTAAAGGGGGCAACCGTTAGGTTTTTTGGGGCACCACATGGCGACCGCCATGTCAGAGGGAAATATTTGTGGCGACCGCAACCTGGCAAATGGTCATGTCACATCCTTGGAGCTTGGACCCGATGACCGCTAATATTTCCCTCTGACATGGCGGTCGCCATGATTAGGTTTTGGGTTTTGTGTCGGGGCTGTTTGTGTCCTTTATTTTTGTTTTTGTGTATTTTTGTGTGTTTTGTGTGTTTTGTTTGGTTAAAAAATAATTTTAAATCTTGGTTGTTTTTCTAAAATATTTTTTTAATTCTTCGTTGTTTTTCTAAAATAATTTTTAAATCTTGTGTGTTTTCCTTAAATTTAATTTTTAAGTCTTATCTTTTTTAGGTGTATTCTCCCGATAAATTTAATTTTAAAATCTTGATTCGACTTTTTAATTACTTTTATCCCGTGTTTCATCCTGAATTTTTAGGTCTTGACTCGATCTATTAATTCGTGGTTATCCCTCCTATGAAGATAGTTTTAAGTCTTGACTCGGCTTTTAAATTATTTTTATCCCGTGTTTCGTCCCAAATTTTTAGGTCTTGACTCGACTTATCAAATTGTGGTTCATTTCTGATGAAGATAGTTTTAAGTCTTGACTCGACTTTTAAATTATTTTTATCCCGTGTTTCGTCCCAAATTTTTAAGTCTTGACTCGACCTATTAATTCGTGGTTTCTTTTTGATGAAGATAATTTTAAGCTTTGACTTGGCTTTTAATTATTTTTGTCCCGTGCTCGTCCCAAATTTTTAGATCTTGACTTGACCTACTAATTTGTAGTTCTCCCCAATGAAGATAATTTTAAAGTCTTAACTCGAATTTTTATTTATTTTCTTGATCTGTTAGTTTGTGTGCTTTTCTAGGTTAGGTTAATTTCTAGGATCTTGACTCGATCTTTTTAATTAATTTATTTTCAGCTGAGTTCTTAGATCTTGACTCGATCTTTAACTTGTTTGTTTAATTGTGCTCGCTATAGATCTTGACTCGATCTTTAGGATATTGTTTGATCATACTAGTGTTTGCATCATGTTAACATCTGCATCACATTTAGTATCTCGCATCTGTGTGTTTGCCCCAAGAACTTGGTCTAATTCCTAGCAAAAAGGGTACGTAGGCAGCTCGATAAAAATTCGAGCACGACCAACATCATATGCATGCTTGTGTATTTATGATCTAAGATTGACGGCTTGGTCAAATGGATGTTGTCTCTAGATCTTTATATAACTTGCATCACGCGTTGCAATGCAAGTTATATCAAAGAGGGGCAATTGTAGACACCCCAATTTGACCCTACCAATCTTAGGTTGATCCAGGTAAATCCAATGATGAAAATAAGTGGAATGATGCTCTTAAAACAATCCTCGGAAAGTAATCCAAGCTCAGTGATTCTAACTCAATGATCAAAACCTCCAAACCAGTAAAATCACCTTGAACCGCCAACTTTCAACTATGGAATCGCCAACTTTGATTGTGGCAACCTACACAAGAACCTCTTGAAATCCCTAGCCAAAGTGGCGACCGCCACATTTGAACCATGGGGTCGCCAACTTCATTATGGTGACTGCCATAAGAAACCCCTGGAAACTTATTTTTTGTGGCGATCGCTCACTCCATACATGGTGACCGCCAACTCTAAATAGCCTGACGTGTCCTAAAACTTATCAGCATCTCATTGGTTAAACAATTTTATAAATACCGTACTCCTGGTACATTTTTTAAAAAAGAATTTAGAGTGAGAGGTACTCTGTCGAAGTACCGAAGGAGTACAAGCCGTGATGCCGACACCCTGCCGAATCATCGAGAAACTAACCATTAATACTGAAACCCTGACTCACCTACACTTAGATTGTATCACTGCTTAAGGATTGGACTACCGATCACCATTCCCTGACTCAAGAATTCACTTGCGATCCAGGTATTCTGTGTGGATCCCCGGTCTTTTATCTCTATTTCTTCTCTTCGAGTGACTGGATTAGTTTCAACATTTTATTTCGCATGCTTTACTGGTACCACTTGCATAGTTGATTCAATTATCTTGCTAGATCATGAATTTTGATTTATAATGCTAAACATGTTTAGATTAGGTTAAATTAGTTAAATCCATGTTTATCTTATCCACATTGCACATTTGCACCTAACACGTTAATTTATCAAAATAGTGCTAATATATTCGGCAATTACAACTTATGGTGTTATTATTATCATAACTGATGCACTTACATTCATATGCTTGTAATTGTCAATAATACATCTGTTAGTTCTAGGCAACTCAAGAGAGAGTGAATTGGGTCTTAAAAAAATAAATAACAATTTTAAAATCTTTTTAAAAACCTTTTAGTATTACAATTAAATATAACAAATTAATCAAAGATAAAAGCAATGCAAATATTAAAGAGGTTAGGGATAGATAGATTGAACCGGACACCAAGAATTTATAGAGGTTCGGCTTTTTATAAGCCTACGTCCACTCCTCAAGTTCACCATTGAGTATTTTCACTATACAGAATACTTCACGGGCGTATTCCAAGCCTTTACAATCTTCAAGACTTCGCTTAAATAAGTAGAATGTTTACGGGCACATTCACAAGCCTAAAATAGCTTCAAGAAGATCCTATAAAAATAAGTTCCTTTTTTTTTTAATCTCTTTTGAACTCTTCTTTGATGAGATTTATTCATCCACTCAAAGGATAAAGAGTGACTCACCCTTGAATACAATAAATAAAGAGTATTAATGAGAAACACTCACTCACTTTACAGAAAAGATTTATAATAAATGAGAAAGTAAAGAGAGATGAGGAATAAGAGTAGAAGATTCAGCAATAAATGAGAGCAATTTCCATTTGGTGTCGACCCAAACTTCAATTGTGTCGACACCTCAAAATCTACAGGTGGCCTCGGTTCTTTTGTGTCGACACAATTTCCATTTGTGTCGAACCAAACTTTCAGATACCAAAAGTGAGGATCACTTTTGTGTCGACACAAATGTAATTTGTGTAGACTCTTTTTGAGTCCTGAGAGCAACAGCTCTTTTATGTTGACACAAAATCTGTTTGTGTCGACACTAACGTTTTGATACCTGATAATCAACTTTATAAAAATGTTAGGGTGTCAAACCATTTGAACAATGAGTGTTGACACACTTGATGAGATTTAAGTATACTTTGCCTTAAAAGTGTTTGACTTATTTTTCAATTGTGTTTAATACAAAATATTCTCATTTAAGAATATATGAGTGCTTTAATCCTTTTGAGAGTTAAGTCATTTCTTTTTAGCTAAAGGTGTCAACTTAATTGTTCAAAATATGTAAACACTTTCATTTTGAAAATATAAAGTATTATCATTTTAAATCCGTTTATTCTTAGAAAATAAATTGCAAAAATCATTAAAATCAAAATAAAAGGCCATTGGGCAAACAATTTTCCCTTTTTTGATGATTACAACCATATTTACATTTTCTAGAAAAATATATGAAAATATTTTTGAACAAGGGTTCTCCCCTTATCAATATGCCTTAAACAACATATGCAATTATAATGACTATGCATTCAAGGTTCAGATAGCATACAAATTTAATATGATTTGAAATAAATGATCAAGAAACATTCTGAATTTATTAAAAATTTGTGCGAAACAATGAATATGTGCAAAGTGATTTATCTTATCCGATCACATATCCAAATATTCATAGCCAAGCCATCAAACAAAATATACATAGGCAGATATATCAACATAGATCATTCATTCATAAAAAATTATTCAAGCATTTAAATCAATTAAACCATTCAACCCATTCAAACAATTAACCAAAAGAAGTGTATGTGTTAAAACTATTACATCTTCACCTTCAAAAACTTAAAAAGAAAAGAATGTTTGAACTTCTTCTTCTTTTCCCTCCACTTACTTACCTACCTTTTCTTCTCTCCCCTTTCGTAATCTTAAAAAAAAAAAGCTATTGATCGTCTATGAGTCGCTTGAATTTCTTCTTTGCCTTGGCTTTCTCCTTGCTAGCAGAGGCTCGTTCTTTTGATGCTCGAGCTCGTTCATCTTTAGCTTTCGCCGCTACCATTGCTTCATAGCGAGCTGCCAGTGCCAAATCTGCTTCTCACCTAAGTCGCGCGGCCTTTTCTTCTTTTGTTTCCTTGGGCTTAAATTGTTTGGCCTATGCTTCATTGATCCAGTTCAAATGGTCATCAATTTTTTGGGAGTTTGCTTGAACGGCCATGACGACACCTTCGTCATATTCCTTTCAAACTTGCCGTAGGATAACTGTGTTTGCATTGACAATGGAGACGATGCTATCGTCCATTATACGACATAAAAATAGTCCGGTGTCCGTGGCTCGTTATACTTCTTTACGCAAAGACGGGTTAAATTTTTCAACAGATTTTACTTTTTCAGAAAGGGCAGAGACAGTGTGATTTAGATCAAAAAAGTCTTGGTCGACTTTTGCTTGAAATAGGGTCACTTTGGAAGAAAAGGAATTGATTAAAGAAATAACTTCAGGGAGGTCAACATAGACTGGAACAGAGGATGATGCTAGTGGAGCAGATGGAACAAAAGTGAAAGTGGGAGGAGGAGGAGGAGGAACAAAGGATGAATCAGGAGTGTCAACAGGTGGAACAGGGGAAGAATCAAGGTCAATGGGAACGGATGAAATGTCTCGAGGAGCATGATGGGGAGTTCTTGCAGATGCAGGAGTGCCACGGCGAGCAGTAGTCCAAATACCATCAACATTTGCAATTTGTATATGTTTGAGGGAGGAGCTTCCATACAAGTCGTGCTTAGAAAAGGCAACAGCCTTTTCCTCAGAAATATAAATGCTAAAATAGCAAAAAACACGTGTGAGATACATCCCATGAAGGACTGAGGAGTTTGACTTGCTGTGTGAATAGAGCATCTGAGAAATGAATAAGAACCCTAAATCTAGGTTTTGTTGTTCGAGAATGCACCACATTATGAAAATGTGCATATACATAATATCACCAAATTTTCCCATTTGAGGGAGAAAAATGTGGTTGACCATATGATGCAAAAGACACATCTCAGGCTTGAGATTGTTAGCCTCTAAGGGCTTGGTAGGGTCGATGTCGTCATTTTCAAATATATTTTTGACAGATTTAGAAAATGAGAAGCCTTCAACCTCAATAGGTTTCTAGCTATGATAAACACAGATTTCCCTTGGAGGGAGGTCCAAAATTTCATTCAAGAAAGAGGGGGTCAGAATAATAACTACACCATTTACCCAAGTGGTAATGGTGGTGGTCGGAATGAGTGAAATGTGAAAGTGAGCATAAAAAGATTTGACCAGTGTGGGATAGTGAGGTTCTTTGATTTGAAGAAGAAACCTTTCCCACCCAAGGCCTGAAAAGAGATCCTTGAATCTCATTTCGATGGAGTGAAAGAAATCAAATTATATAAAACGATCGGGCACTACTTCACGATTTGCAAAAGAAGAAAAATAAAGTTGTCGTATTTTAGGGGTTTTGAAAGAGATTACCTCTGATGAGGCTACATTCTCTAGAATCGTAGTCACCGTTGTTGCCGTCGTTGTTTTAGTCGTCTTCTTCCGTTTTGACGTTCTAGAGCTCAAAGATGATCCTTCTCCGGTTCTCTTTGCTCTTTTTCCCATCATTTTTGGCGGCATTATGAAGGATTTGGGTTTGGATTAAGGAAGAAGATGAGGAGTCGACATAGGGTTTTGAAAAAAAAAGGCGGGACATGAACAGGTTTTATAGAGAGAAGGTGGGGGGAACGATGTGACGGTTCGGTTCTAACACGTCTATATATAGACTTAACGATTTGTGTCGACACAAATTACATTTGGTGTCGACACAATTCGTATCGAGTGTGGGTATTGAACCAGGAAATTGGTGTCGACACATTTTTAGATGGTGTCGACACATTCGGCTATTTGAGTCGACACGATTAAGCTTGGTGTCGACACAAATTTATCGAGAGTCAGGGAATTAAGATGGTGTCGACACTGAGTAGAAAGGGGTCGACACTTTTCTCACAGTGCCACTTCTAAACAGTTTTGAGTCAACACTACACACATTTGTGTCGACACTTTTCCAAGTGGTGTTGACACATTTTCACGTATAAGAAAGAACATCAAATGCATTAAAATGCAATGAAAAGACATGGTTAGTATGGCATATAAATCATGAATTTGGAGCACATAACATACCAAGTTCTCTTCTTATATAGCATATTCTTTCTTCATTTAAGGGTTTTGTGAAAATGTCCGCCAATTGATAATCTGTGCCTATAAATTCAAGTTCGATGTTTCCTTTTTGCACATGATATCTTATAAAGTGATGTCTAATCTCTATGTTCTTGGTTCTTGAGTATTATATAGGGTTCTTAGATATATTAATTGAACTAGTGTTATCACATTTGATAGGAATATGATCTAAGTGAAAACCATAGTCTTCTAATTGTTGTTTCATCCAAAGAACTTGTGCATAAATGCTTCTAGCTGCAATATACTCAGCCTCGGCTATAGACAAGGCCACTGAGTTTTCCTTCTTGAGTTTGTTTAATTTGGAGTCCGAAGAAATAGTTGAGCTCACCCATCATGCTCATTTTGAATTCTCCATGCATGCACTTAGCAAAAGTCTTTGCAAAGAGATTCTTTAGTTGCACCAAAATTTATATCATCTACATAAATTTATACAACTAGTATGTCATTTCCTTAAGACTTGATAAAAATAGTAGTATCAATTTTTTCTCTTGAAAACTCATTTTCAATCAAGAATTTGCTTAGCCTTTCATACCAAGCTCTAGGTGCTTGTTTTAAACCATAGAGAGCTTTGGTAAGTTTGTAAACAGGGTTTGGAAAATCTGAATTTTCAAAGCCAAGAGGTTGTTTCACAAAAACTTCCTTTGAGATAAAACCATTTAAAAAGGCACTCTTAACATCCATTTGATAGAATAGAGTTTGAAATTTTTAAAACATGCAAAAGAAAGCAACATCCTAATGGCTTCAAGCCTAGCTACAGGAGCAAAAGTTTCATCAAAATCGATGCCTTCTTCTTGATTGTAACCTTGGACTACCAATCGAGTTTTGTTCCTAAAAACTGCTCTATTCTCATCTATTTTATTTCTAAAAACTCATTTTATATCGATAATGGAATGTTCCTTAGGTCTTGGGACTAAAGTCTAAACTTTATTTCTTTCAAATTGATTTAGCTATTCTTGCATAGCCAAGATCCAAAACTCATCGTTTTCAGCTTCCTCAAAATGTTCTAGTTCAGTCTGGAAAAGGAATACTAAATTACCACAAATATTATGTAGAGAGGAATGAGTTTTGATACCTTGCGAAGGATCACCAATGATAAGATCTTTTGGGTAATCATAGGCATACCTCTACTCTTTTGGTAAATCAGAGTTTTCTGGATGTGCAGATTCAGCAATCTGTTGGACTGCATTTTGTTGAAAATTTAAAGTTTTCTCTTGATTTGACTCTTCTTTTTCTTTAATGAAGATATCGTCAATACTTTTTTCTAAGTCTAACAAGTTATCTTCACAAAAATCTTTTGAAAAACCAAGGTTAGTTTCATCAAAAACAACATGAATAGATTCTTCAATAATTAGGGCCCTTTTGTTGAATACTCTTTAAGTTTTACTAGATATAGAACAACCTAAAAAAATACCTTCATCAGCTTTTGCGTCGAACTTGCCCAAAAGTTCTTTGTTGTTATTTAAAACAATGCATTTACACCCAAAGGCGCAAAAATAACTGATATTATATTTTCTTCCATTCCATAGCTCGTATGGAGTTTTCTTGAAAGAAACTCGTATCATAGTTCTGTTTATGATAAAACAAGCAGCGTTGACAACCTTAGCCCAAGAGTATCGTGGAAGATTATTTTCACAGAGCATGGTCCTCGCCATTTATTCCAATGTCCTATTCTTCCTCTCAATAACTCCATTTTGTTGAGGGGTTCTAGGAGCAGAGAATTTATGGTTAATACCATTTTCATCAAAAAAAATTTAAAATATTTGTTTTCAAATTCTCTTCCATGATCACTTCAGATACTTGTGATTTGAAAACCTTTTTCATTTTGAACTATCTGAGATAATTTTGCAAAAGAGGCAAAGGTTTCATCCTTATGAGCTAAGAATAGCACCCAAGTGTATCTAGAGAAGTCATCAACAATAACAAAGGCATATCTCTTGCCTACAAGGCTTAAAGTCCTTATTGGACCAAATAAGTCCATATGCAATAGTTGTAATGGCCTAGAAGTTGAAATCTCATTTTTAGAATGAAGAAAAATTCTAATTTATTTTTCTTGTTGACATACATCACACACTTTGTCTTTTTCAAATTTGATTTGGGGTAACCCAATCACCAATTCCTTTTTCAAAAGTTTGAAAATCAAATTCATATATGCATGTCCAAGCCTTTTATGCTATAACCAACTATTATCACTCAAGACTGCTAAGCACTTGGTGTCATTCATAGAAAAATCTTTGAGAGTAAATGTATAAACATTTTCATGTCTTTGATCTTCAAGAATAAATTTGTTATCGGTTGAATCTTCAATAACACACTTAGCATGATCAAACACAACTTTGTAACCTTTATCACAAAGTTGGCTTATGTTAAGAAGATTATGTTTCAAACCATCAACAAGCAAAATATTTTCAATAGAAGGGGAAGGAATTTTACCAATACAGCCAATTCTTATGATTTTTCCTTTGCTATTGTCTCTAAAAGTCACAAATTTGCCATCTTTTGGTTTGAAAGATGCAAATATCGATTGGTCACCTGTCATGTGTTTTGAGGAAGCACTATCGAGGTACCACATTCCCTATTTGAATGAGGATTTGAGACATGCCTGCAAGGAGAATTAAGTTTTGACTTTTGGTACCCAAATTTTCTTGGGTCCTTTGATGTTAGTTCCTTGATGGTGTATTCCTTTAGGAACCCAAGCCTTCTTGACAGAATTATTTAAAATTTTTCTGTGTGGACAGTATGTGACAATATATCCATGCTCATAACAGTGAAAGCAAGTGGCATTTATATGATTAGATGATGCCTTAACAAAAATATTGCTTAAGAACTTTTGTTTCTTCTTGGGTTTGTATCCAATTCCAGTTTTGTCAAACACACATTTTTGCATCCCAAGAAATTTATCTAAATTATTCTTTCCTTAAGTGAACTTATAAACTGTTTTTATGAGGACCTCAACCTTTTCACTTAAAACTTTATTTTCTTCCTTCAAAGTAGAGACTTGTTTTGATAAAACAGATTTTTCAATTTTTCAAGTCTCAATTTCAGTTGAGGAGAAAAGAACTAATTTTTTTAAAACAGAATTCTTTGCACCAATTTTTCTCAATTCATCATGCAAATCTTCAAATGCACATTGCAGTTCATATAAGGAGAAAGGATTAAGAGTTACCTCATCATCTTCTCTGACTATGAGGCATAGGTTTGCTACTTCATTTTCTTCTTTTTCATCCTCAGAGCTGCTATTATCACTTTTACCCCAAGCAGCTATCATGGCTTTCTTGAAACCCTTTTTGAATTACTTTTTGAGCTGAAGACATTTAGCTTTTACATGTCCAGACTTTTTACACTCGTAACAGATGATTTTTTCCTTTTTAAATTCGTTCTTGAACTTGCTAGAGTCGCCTTTGAATTTGGTAGGCTCGCCTCGGCGTCCTTCCTCCTTGAAGAACTTTCTTCCCCCTTGTTTCTTATTTCTAAGAAAATTTTTGAGTTTTCTTATGATGAGAGCCATGTCTTCATTTTCATTACATGAGGAGTCTTCCTCTGATTTTTCTTTACGAGTTAAGGACTTGAAGGCGATGCCTTTCTTCCTTTTGTTGTCTTCCTCTTCGTCCATCTTGATGTTCATCTCATAGGTCATGAGAGAACCAAGAAACTCTTCTAGGCTGCGAGTGTTGAGGTCTTTAACTTCTTGAATAGCTATGACCTTTGCTTCCTAACTCTTTGGCATACACCTCAGAATTTTTCTTACCATTTCTGCACTAGTGTAAATCTTGCCAAGAGATTTTAGTTCATTAATAATATCAATGAAACGAGTAAACATATCAAAAATTGTTTCATCATTCTTTATTTTGAATAATTCATAGTTATGCACAAGCAGACTGATTTTTGACTCTTTCACTTGATTAGTACTCTCATGGGTAACTTTGAGTCTATTCCAAATTTCTTTTGTGGTGTCACATATAGAGATCCTATTGAACTCATTCGGGTCAAGTGAGTAATATAGGAGATTCATAACTTTAGCTTTTTTTGGTATCTCCCTAATATTAGTTTCAGTCCGTTTAGTCTCTGATTTAGAGATAGCAGTCCCTTTAACAGTTTTAGTGGGTCTTTTTGGTCCATTTATGATAACCTGCCAAATGTTGTAGTTTGTGGCTTGAATGTAGATTCTCATTCTAGCCTTTCAATAGTTTTAATTTGTTCCTTTGAATAAGGGAGGTCTATTGGTCGACTGACCTTCGAATTGGATAGGTCCGATACTAGTAGTTGCCATATAAACTCTTAGACTGTTAAGTCAAAAATAAGAGCCCAAGTTCTGATACCAATTGTTAGTTCTAAGCAACCTAAGAGGGGGCATGAATTGGGTCTAAAAAAATAAATAACGATTTTAAAACTTTTTTGAAAACCTTTTAATATTGCGATCAAATATAGCAAATTAATCAAAGATAAAAGCAATGCAAATATTAAAGAGATTAGAGATAGAGAGATTGAATCGGACACCAAGGATTTATAGTGGTTCGACTTTTTTCAAGCTTATGTCCACTCCTCAAGTTCTCCTTTGAGTATTTTCACTATACAGAATACTTCATTGGCGTATTCCAAACCTTTATAACCTTCAAGATTTTGCTTGAATAAGCTGAATATTTACGGGCACATTCACAAGTTTAAAACAGCTTCAAGAAGATCTTATGAAAACAAGCTCTCGTTTTCTTCTAATATCTCTTGAACTCTTCTTTGATGAGATTTATTCACTCACTCAAATGATAAAGGGTGACTCACCCTTGAATACAATAAATGAAGAGTATTAATGTGAAACACTCACTCTCTTTATAGAAAAGATTTTACAATAAATGAAAAAGTAAAGAGAGATGAGGAACAAGAGCAGGAGATTCAGCAATAAACGAGAGCTTGAGATTTCTGAGTTTGATTCAAGCAATGGAACAGTAAATGTAGGTCTCCTATATGTTTTAAATGCTAAGAAGTTACTCCTTATATAGGCTCTTGTACATTTATGACCGTTGGAGGTAGGCGGGAGTAATAAATGTAAAAAATTCAGCCGTTGAAATCTGTCGCGAGTTTGAATTTCCGTTGCAGGTGTCGACACAAAATGTCTAGGGTATGATCCCTTAAGTGGTTGGGTCGACACAAATATTCTGAGAGGTCGACACAATTTTACACTCTACCTTACCAACATCATGGTGTCGACACATTTGGATCTGGTGTCACTCGATTGAAACTTCAGCATTCGGAGGAGGCACTTTGTATTGACTCAACTTGTCTTTGGTGTTGACACTAATTTCTACATGAAGCCTTGGTTCAGTTGGTATCGACTCATCTTCAGTTGGTGTCGACTCAAATGTACTTCAGAATTCGGGAGGAGACACTTTATGTCGACTCATGTCTTCTTTGGTGTTGACACTAAATTTTGCAAAAAGCCTCAGTATATATGTGTTGACACTTGAGGTCTCTGGTGTCGACACCACAAATTCTTCAAGCACCTCGGGATTTTTGTGTCGACTCATCTTCAATTGGTGTCGACACCTCAAAATCGACAGGTGGCCTCGGTTCTTTTGTGTCGACACAATTTTTATTTGTGTTGACCCAAACTTTCGGATACCAAAAGTAATTATCACTTTTGTGTCGACACAAATGTAATTTGTGTCGACTATTTTTGAGTCCTGAGAGCAACATATCTTTTGTGTTGACACAAAATCTGTTTGTGTCGACACTAACATTTTGAAACCTAAGGATCAACTTCATAAAAATATTAGGGTGTCAAACCATTTGATCAATGGGTGTTGACACACTTGATGAGATTCAAGTATACTTTGCCTTAAAATTGTTTGACTTATTTTTCAATTTGGTATAATACAAAATATTCTCATTTAAAAATATGAGTGTTTTAATCCTTTTGAGAATTAAGACATTTTTTTTTAGCTAAATGTGTCAACTTAATTGTTCAAAATGTGTTAACACTTTCATTTTGAAAATATAAAAATTATCATTTTAAATCCGTTTATTCTTAGAAAATGAATTATGAAAATCATCAAAATCAAAATAAAAGGCCCTTGGACTAACAACATCCATATTTTCTAATTAAATATTTATTTTGCCATTACATAATAGTTTTTATTTTAATATATTGTCTTTCGTTTAAACTCCTAATTGCATTTCTTTTATGTTTCTTTTCTTTTATTTTATTTAACATGAAAATTCACAAAATCTCCTTTTTGTAGCATTTCTTTCACTTTTTTTTTTATTTTGTTCAGTTTTCATATAAAATAAATCCATGATAATAGTTAGGTTCCTTCCTTTTTCTTTTGTTATAGTTCTAAATATTCGGTTTTATTTTATGTTCTTCAAAAAACTTTTAAACTTTGATTTAATCTTCTTTCATAAATTGTCTTTTGTTTCCTTATCTTTTGATTAAATCTTTGAACATTTTTCATTTGTATGGATAAAAATATAAAATTCTTGTTATTAGTTTAATAATCTTTCATTGTTTTCTTTATTATTAAGTTTTTAATATATAATTTTTATATACTTTTTCTTATTTTAGTCTATCTTTTTTCTTTAGTAGAAGTTTTTTTATATTTTGTTTAAAATCATGTTCAATATAATTTTAGGTTATTTTGGTAATATGCATGCTTTGTTTACTTCCTTTGAAATTATATTTTAGAGTAACTTAGATTATTTTAGTCATTTAGTGATATTGTTAGCAAATTTATGTTTATTTTTAGTATGATTTGAATTTAGTGATTTTTTTAGCATATCTTTGTTTTTTTATTTGAATCATACTAATTTAAGTTATTTTGGTGATATTATATGTAGGTTTGCTCCATGTATCTTTTAATTAAAAATTGCATACCATAAGATAAATAATTTTTCTTTTAAATACTTGTTTTATTTGATATTCTACATACATATACTATGCATTTTTCTTATTTGATTTTGGATATTCTCTTTTTACCCTCATCTTCTGTATTTGTATGTATTTGATAAATCTAATTAAGAACTAATGATGATTAGTAGAGGTCAATCTTACGATTAGACAAACGGAGTGCCTAACACCTTTTCTAGTTTGTACCTTAGCCCCCGGACCCTTATTTTCTCTGGTTAACGTTTTAAAAATTAGTACCTTTTTTTTTTTCTTAAAAACTAAGTGGCGACTCCATTTTCAACAAAAAAAAATTTTAAAAATTGAAACTTTAAAACCCTATATCCTGGCGCCACAGTTGGTAAAAAATTAATTTTCTTGTAGTGACTGAATTGAGTAAATCTAATGTCACAGTTGGATTAGAATGGCCAAAATGTTGGGTACCAGTCTGAATCGGTCAAAATAAGTGTCAAGACAAGACTAAATCAGCACAAAAGTTCTAAATCAAACTGAACCGAACGAGTCTAGATACACTACGCCATATCTCTCTTTTTGTGGCGGTAATAAGCCGCCATGTATATGTACACAACTGTCGTGAATCCTTTTAGCGACGGTTGTTTGGCAAAATTGCGAACCGCCGTATATGAATGTGTTGGGAAAAATAACACGGCGGTTTGTTAACCGCCATTGAGCATATATGGCGGCTGGAACGGCGGTTGATAACTGCCGATAATATAATCGACGCTTCATCTTTATTAACGACGGTTATAATTAACTGTCGGTATTATTTTTCATTATTGACGGCTATATTACCGCCGCTAAAGTGCATTTACTTTCCGCCACAAATATTTATTCACATTAACGGCGGTAGTGTTTACCGCCACTAATGTACATTTACTTTCCGTTACAAATATTTATCCACATTAATGGCATTTTTTTTACCGCCGCTAATATTTGTCAATAAACTGAACATTTTTAATAACATTAACGATGAAAATACAAAATCATCGCTAAAAGAATACTTTTATTTGAATGTTCTGATATAATTTCTAGCACCTGTAACCTAAGCTAGCTATTTCAATATAGTTTACAAAAATTACCTTATAGACATAACAAAACAACTTGTAACTTAATAAACCTACCAAACACACTATTAAAGTCCAATTTTTAAAAATCAAATCATAATGTTCTATAACTCAATATTATAATCATAGAAATCATCCTTATAATTGAAGTCTCAAATCACAAAATTAAAAATTCATACACAATATTCTTCTAATTCATGTCTCAAATCACAAAATAAATAGGAGTAGCAATTTAATAGGCAAGTTACAAAATAATTGCCATGTAACATATCCCAAAACACTTGTGCTAATCAATATAAGGTCTCAAATATCAAAGTCATCATCTGTTAGCTCTTCATCATTTGCTAGTGAGAACTAGAAGCATCCGGAACATGTCGCGTATTGCATGTTGGTCCAAAATCATCTTGTTAAAACATAAGAATTTTAATAATTATCACAGTAAACCATATATATCCAGAAGTATTACAATTATATTATTATTTAAATAAAGAAATTATCACAAATGAATGCAATACCGGTTCATCTGTATCTGAAGATTGAGGCATTGGATATCCTATAGATTCAACATGAGCTTGTAGTCTTGAACATTTACTCTCTAAGTGGGTACACCTGTCACTAAGCTCAGCTAATAATTCTTGTCGCATCTCTGAACGCATCTTATCCATGTCAACACGCTGATCTTAAGACCGAGTATATCTACCAAACACTTAAGATGGATAAGGACCCAAGCCATAAGTACGTACGCGACCATGTCCGTCTGCTCCTAAAACCTTAGTGAATACCTCATCTCTAAAGGTTGCAGATTGTAAGGATTCAGGCACTTCAGACAGTCGTTCATTAATACGGCACTACCATTTAAACAATCAAACATTAGTTAGAATATAAACAAGTAAATAATTGAAAAACAATAATTTATTACACATACTATGCCTTTAGCTGATACTTGATCAACATACTTCCCATTTTTCTTTGTGTGCGTTTTTACGTACACTTCTATCCGATTAGGGTTCTTAACAGTTTTGGTAGCAATCTGCATTATGAATAGCAAATAAATATCATAAACTTTAAACATATGTTGCACATTTTTAATAAATGTCTTGATAA
>JAULJZ010214420.1:280-18348 GCA_032270985.1 Heliamphora pulchella | reverse complement strand
CTATAAGGCAACAACCACTTACTCATACGGTGGTAACAGAGTAACAGACTATACAGGACGACGCCTTATAGCTTTCAAATTTGCTAAAGGATGGTAGGAGCAAGCAAATGTAGCTCACTCTTATCTTGACAAGGTTGCTAAAAGGATGAAGAAATTGACAAATAAGAAGAGGCGGCCTATGGAATATCAAGTTGGGGACTTGATGCTTGTCAAGTTACTTCCTTAACAATTCAAGTCCTTAAGGAAAGTACACAAAGGGTTGATAAAAAAGTATGAGGGCCCCTTCCCTATTACAAAAAAGGTGGGGTAAGTATCATACCACGTTTAGCTACCTCCAAAGTTGAAGATTCATCCAGTCTTCCATATAAGCTACTTGAAGCCTTGTCATGTAGACCTGGAGAATCCATGCCGAGGAGAATCATCAGCACCTACAACAGTAACAACTTCCTATGAAAAAGAGGCAGAGTACATAATGGCAGACCGACTCGTATGGAGATGAGGAGTTCCTCCTTGCAAAGAGTACTTGGTGAAATGGAAAGGACTACCAAAAAGCAAGCCTAGATGGGAGCTAGCAGATGCTTTGTGGTAGTTTCAAGAGCAGATGCAAAAATTTCAAGAAGAAGATACAACAAGGACATCGTCGGATTAGGTGGGAGAGAATATCAGAGACCGCTAGCTTTCAAGCAAGGAGAATGCTAAAAGATGATAAAGGAGGCTCGTAGAAGACTCCAGAACATCCTGGAAGAGTCTAGCACATGGAAGAACCTTCAAGTGCGTAGAGTATTATGGAGAGATCTGGAATAGCAGTTAGATCGAAAACACGTGGCTCAATCCTAGCCGTCGGTTGTATCCTTGGAGGTTTATAAGGGGGATGCCTCATTTGGACAATGCACCAAGCAAGAAGTGTAATATTCCACTCTCTAGAGGAATATATTCTCTTCTTTCTAACCCTTGATTGCTTAGCCCTTCTCTCTTTCAGAGTTTTTAAAAGGTAGGCATACTTAGCATCACAACCAGAAGTTGAGTTGTGAGCGTCTAAGTGTCGCACGGTAGGCTTGGAAAACCCAAGGTTGTGACAGGGTGCCTTGGTTGAGATAGAATGCAAGGACTCTTGGAGGTGGTTTATGGGGGAGTTAATGACTGCCACTCGGATATATAAATAGATGGGTCGGACGTTTATAAGTGCCAAACAAAACGGATTACTTGAGACTTTGAAGAGATTATGCCTAATGCAGACCACAAGTATTGTCTTAGGCATATGTACACTAATATTAAGAAAAATATAGTAGGTCAGACACTCATCCACAAACCGGTTACTAGTGCAAATAACATAAAGAAATGTAACCAACGTTTATCAAAAACAACAACCCCAAATCTCTGAAGGACTTGTTTTGGAGTGCTGCTTCCACTGCAAATGTTAATGAGTTCAATTTTTGGATGAAGAAAATAGAAGATGCTGATTCAAAGCTGGGTATTTTGAAGCCTGCAGCAGGGTCATTTGTGGTCAAGGTCACACTTCTCCACAAGGAGCAAATGTGATGTATTTGTAAACAATTTATTAGTCATTCAATTCTTACATCCTAGAAGCCATGGAGCAGGCAATTATATCCATGTTTGAATGGGTTAGAAGGAAGTTGAAGCAAAATATGCAGATTAGAAAGATAGGTATGGAGAGATATGAAGGTGAAACTTGCCACTATATGAACAATTTCAACCAAAAGTTACCGCTATTAAAGAAAGTAAGAATGTTTATTTTCTTAAAGTGGAACAGTTGGCTGGAAACTTTTAGACTTACAAGTCGAGTTTACGTCAACCTTAGAAATCTAAAGGTGTTGCCCTGAAATCTTCAAATGTTGACATAGAATCGATTGATGATGACATGAATTTTGACCATGAAGTTATGGCTTTTTATTGTGAAAAAAATTCAAAAAGTTTGTTTTAAATATAAAACCTAACTTCAAGGACAAATCTGAAAAATTTGGTGATAAAAGTAAGAATTTCACTAATTATGATTTTTTATTTATTTATTTATTTAGTTATTGCAAAAACTCAAAACCAGACCATACGGTGTTTTGAATGTTAAGGTAAGGGTAAGAAAAGCTTGAGAAATTTAAGATGGACTCAAGGAATTGTTTTGCCACATGGTGAGGTCAGTTAAAATTTGAGATTGACCATTTTTTTGGAAGACACATAGTGGACCTCAGTAGTAGAACCTGCAATTGCAAGAGCTGAGATTTATGGTGTACCTTGTTACCATGCTATCAGTGCCATTCAACTACAACATGAACAACTCTAGGAAGATCTTACGGAGGAGCGTCATGCACATCCCTCGGCAAATGCGGATGGAGTAGCGGACCCAAACCCAGAAGCAGGGGTGGGAGGATCATCTAACCCTGAAAGAATTATGCCCATGCTTATTATAAGAAGGCCATCTATTTGGCCACTTATGCTTACATGATACATCCAGTTCCAAACATGTATGAGTATGTTCAAACATAGCTGCCACCACTAAATCCACCAAATTCAAAGAAGATACCAGGTAGACCAAAGAAGCCAAGGAGGAGACAAGCAGAAGAGCCCAGAAACCAATAAAAAGCCTCAGGAAAGATCCTCAATGTGACTTGTGCTAAGTGCTTGCAAGTTGGCCACAATAAGGGGTCTTGCAAAAATAGGATTTATCTTAAGTCAAGGCTTATGAAGGTGAGTGGCTTGGTGTTTTGAATTTTCAATTTTTTTTAACAATTATGATTTGGTAAGTAAATTGTTGCATCTGAGAAATCATCCAATGCTGCGTTTGAGCCTGCTGTATCTACTGATGGAGGGTCTGTAAGTGGTGTTGGGAAAGATGGAGGTTGTACTTTGTCAACTGTTCTTGAGAACATAAGGATAAGAAAGCAAGTTAGGGTAGCTGCTGGGGATGTGCCAAGGGAGCTGCTAGGAGAGATACTGCTTGATGAACTTTCCTATGATGAACTTTCCAAATTGCTTGTGTTTTTGGTGATGCAGAGAGGACGATACTTGGTACTTTTCTGTTTTGTAATGAATTAGTTGTGTTTTGGTGATACAAAATGGATTTTATGTAATGTTTTGGAGCACATTTCATTAACAACATCCACATTAAAACATATTACATTGACAAGAAAATGTACTTAACACCAAAATGTACATTACCTTCTCATTCACTTTATCACCAACACAAACAGTGTAGTGTTGAAACATAACAGAGACTCTATGAAGCCAGCCCTAGCCATCATCTTCATCGCCTCTATATTCATTTCAAGCATGATGACTCTTCCTCCAACAAATTATCTTCAATGGAGAAATCTTCCTTTTCATCACCAATTTGCACTCTTTCTTTGTTGACAGAATATCCACTAGGGTTGCACCAAGCCCAAAAATCACTACTACTTTCATACACATAATACAACTTACGTTTTTTGTTGGCTTCTCTGAAATCACCACCTTAATGACTTCTTTCTGACCACACCAGCATTTTTTGGGGTAGAACCTCAAGTCCAGCAACCTACCTCAAGTCCAGCAACCTCATACCTCCATTGTTGCTTATTGACGTAAAGGAAGCCATCTCTCAAGTTGCAGACTTTCAAGAGCCTTTGATCCCTCTTCACTGCTTTTATTTTCTTGAGCAAGGCCATTTTCGGTATAAAAAGAAGTTAAACATGAACACAACTGCAGGTATGCGCGTCCACACACAGACAGTTAACTTGGACGAAAAACCCCACAGAGCACATTGGTCCAAAAAAGGGTTATGTGGTTATTTCAAAAGGTGAGGGGGGTAAAGTGCACGAGGTAGAACAGATGGGGGTAAGGTGGATTTTGCTGATCAGTAGCCCATTGGAACTGAGCCTTTTTAATCAACTAAGCATTGAACTTGTTCAAACCAATAAACTCAGGAGGAAAGCCATTAAATCTCTCATACATGTTCATATAATCCTTTTATAAAACACCAGCAACCTCTGAACAGACTTAAATTTGCTTGTATGCAACAACTACAAACCAAAATGCAACAATGTTCATTTAATCGATTTATACAACTTGTCTAGATTCCCAACAAGACTTCTATCTAATGTACAAAGTTGAGACATGAAGAGGGAGAAGATAAAGAGTACAAAACTCCCATGTAGAAATACAGAAAGGTATTGGCGGCTATTAAATAATGTTGCTTCTCGAAAATTGCATGCAATATGAGTGTTAGATTTTCATCGCTTGCAGCGCCAACTATTGCATTGCAGAGGAGGAGCTGCCCATTCGAATGATGCGAATCAGGACTATCCGGAGCAGGAGGTGGTTCACTTTCGGGAGGAGTCATTCCAGAACTTCCTGTATCATCCTTTGGAGCATCACCACTGTTTTCTTTTCCATCATTCTGTTCACTAGAACTCTCACCACCACCACCACTACCACCACCACCAGCACCACCACCACCACCACCACTAGCATTCTCTGAGATGCCACGGACCAAGTCTGGCCGAGCTTCAAGACCAACTCTTCTCAGGTGTAGCTGTGTCATATCACAGTCATCAGTTGAAAAGATTGAGAAACTCCAATTAAACACGCACTACTACTGCTGCCATTGCTATGCCTACCCCAGATAACTACACGTGTAAAGTCAAACACGAGGGGGACAAAAGCAGTAACAGAAAATTCAAAAACATACCTGAAGATGAAGATTAACTTCATCTGGCCGTGAAAGAAATGGAAAATCACCCCCAGTCTTCAAGTATGCTCGCCTTGCTCCGGAATACCTTTCGATCACTTGGTCTTTGAGTTCTTGAGGGGTTGCACTGTAGTCATTGGTCTTCAAGAGCATATCCACATAATTAAAACAAGAAACAAAAACTAACAAGAAAAAATAAATTGAGAAAATGCAAGGAAAGAATGACAAATTTCAAGCACTCAAAAAAGTCATTTATGCAGTTTAAGGAAATGATAAAATTTTGATTAAATTTGGCTGACCATAAAATGCAACATCAATATTCACTAATCAGCATCATTGTAGAATTTGTTCATTGGAGAAGAGACATTTAAGGCTATTACAGTTCCTTATCTTGGAAAAGTACCAAGCCAAACTAAGTCTTTGGCATGTGCATCATTTTGGTACTACATTTTGAATCTTCTACACCAAAACGAAAATAAAAACATCAACTACCAAATAAAACCTGTAGGTTTCCATTCATGAAGATATACAATGCTCATCAACAGAAGATTGAGATTACATACATCCATTATGGTTATAAAAGAATCTGAAAGCAGAAGAGGTCCAACTGAAGCTGTATCTGCTGTTAAAGTCAACCTGGATGCCAAGTCATCTCTTGAGAGTATTTCGACCTGCATGATATTTAGAAATCACAATGTAAGAAAAACATAAAGCAATTTCTTCTGTTAGGTGAATAGACTTTGCAGTTGACAAGATGAGGAACCAAGATGCCAAGTCAAAAATGTACGGCTCATTAGCCCATCTTAGTAAAGTGCTCTCGAAGACAAGAATCTCTCATCTATACAATAAAAATTAAAATTAAAATAAGTAAAATGAGAGAAGGATTTAAAGAACAAATAGAGAGCTTACTGAGTTTTGATCACTGCATAATATTGTATTAAGCTAACACCACATTTTTTTGGAACAAGAAGGAAAGGTGAAGGCAATTTCACACAACAGAGCTTACATGCCATTTTGTGATCCACCTTCTTGAAGCTTTGTTACACTTTTGTTTTCCCCCAAACCAACTAATTTATTACGAGATGCCCTACATTCTTTCCTTCTACTTGGGAACACAAGGAAATCTCATGACTTTCTTAAGGCTTCTTTGGAAGTTGAAGTTATGACAGGAAAGGGGAAAGGAAAGGAAAGTAAGAAGGAAAGATTTAATATTCACATTTTCTCTCCTACTTAAAGAAACATTAGATTGAATTATTTTACAACATAATTTAATTCATAAAAAACAAAGCGAAATGATATGTACAACTAAAGATTTTTCACATACTGGTTATAATACTTACTTTTCCTTCTTGTTTTCCATTGGAACCAAACAAGGATATAATGATTTCCTTTGTATTAACTTCACTTTTCCGTTACCAAATCCATGAACCAAATGGAGAATAAAAGAACTTTAATTTCAATATTCCACATTGTGGAATTGCAAGAGGGTGGAGAAACTAAAAGAGAGTTTGATGGTAAGTGAAGCATAATGAGAATGGTTACACGTGCAATGCACAGAAGTGATAAGTTCAAAACAAATAAATATAAATAAAAAAGAAATGATTGGATGAATTGAAATTAAAGTGAGCCGTGCGCGACACCGTTCTAGGGAGGACATAGGCATAGACTGTAGGTCACTATCAAAAGGCATAAAAAATAAGAACAGATCAAGATTATTAAAGATGCCTGGATGTACAAATTGACTGTCCTCGTAGAAAAATAATGTGGTCAACCATCCAAAAATTGGTATCACATTTGAAGTGACTATAACTAATGTAAAAATATTAGTCAGTCAAAATTAAAATTCTAAGTTGATGATGAAGTTTGAAACCCGGCCACACAAACATGGTAGTGTATAACAGAAATGATCTATGAATGTAGAACCTTCCACAAATATAATATTCAAAAGAAGAAAAAAAAACAAGAGACCTACAAAACCTTCAAGGAAAATGCCATATAAAGTATAAACATAATTCCAATTTTGAATATTTGGAAGGAGGGACATCAACATTATTTTTACGATCCATTTCATAATTAAATAATTATTGTTGTGTCCATAATTCAAAATTAACTAGCACTTTCCTTCTAATACACCTACTATCTTCACAATTAAGTGATGAAAAATCAATCAACTAATGGCAGATTACTTAGGCACATCTTATAGATGACTACTAGTAAACAGTTCACTTGGGTCCTTGAGACAACCTGGGAAACAATGAAGTCCACAGAATCAGCAATAAATGGTTCATGGGGACCATCCCGAATTCCCGTCAAGACATGTCGTTTCAGCAAAAAAGAAGGGGCCCAACCAACGCTGCCAGCCAAAATAGAACAGGTTAGCACTTAGCATGTGAAGTTTTGATAAATTCAGGAACATATGGACATGTGACTGTTTGAGGGAATGGTCAAAGAATTGCTCGATCTTGGTTGAGTATCCAAGAACATACAGTAAGCAGATCTCTGGAAAGAGTATTTTTTGCATTAAGACAACTGGAAAGCTTCAACTAAAGAAGTAAACATCTAAGTAACTGAATGTAAGGAAGGCCAGGAGAACCAGTTCCGACAGAACTAATCCCATTAGCCATAAATCAAATACAAAATTTATAATAATGGAGGCTTAGAGCAATTCAAAGAATTTTATAATAAAAGAATGGATATAGTCCTGATAATCTCTTCAGCTAATGCTGCATAGATGGAGTACACAGATTCTAGGACAGCAAGAGGAATGGAGATGTAAGAAACTAAGAATGGGTGGGCACCAGGGAGGTGATATTACTGATACCTGCTTTACTATAACATGTAGCTAAAACTACCCAAGTATCTTCTATCCCATATTAGCTGAGAAAAAATTAGGATTCGTTTTGTGATCAGGAATGGGAATTTTGGAATCGGGATCTCAAGCTCGGAAATGAGATGGATAGGAATGTTAAGGAATCAAATACTCTTATCTCAATGTTTGGGTATGCACAGGAATGTGTATATTGGAAAGGGGGCTTCATTAATATTCTAATAATTGCCTAATCACTTATAAAAGATAATAGAAGATTAATTTTAAGGGGAAAAATCCTTTTAAGAGAATTGTTAACTTTGGATAACTGATCAAAATGTTAGTTATGCTAGTGTGACATCATTAAACTTTTAATTATAACTAATCTTATTTTAACAGTCATTATCTATGCAATTTTATTCTCTTAGAATAATCTAAGACAAATCATTAGTTTTATTAAAATGTTCATATTCTATTTATCAAAATTTATAACTCAACATTATTGTATAACTACACAAGCAGTAACCCGTGCTCTGCATGGGACCTTATATATATAATTCAAAATGAATTATTGTAGTTCTCTCATGAACCTAATACCTGAAATCGACCTCGACATTCCATGCGAAGCCCAATGGCATAACCATACTGTTTATAAAGCTCAATGGATGTAGACAAATTACTTAAAAACATGTCTTGAATAATTAGATAGTACAGAAATGAAAAAATGCATTTTAAAGTCTATGTCAAATTATTATCTTCGATATCACCGTAGAGTTTTGCACAATGAAAGAATTCCATCTTTAGAGCGGTTTTTGTGGGCAAAATAGGTTTTTTAAAAAATGTTTTATGCATACAAATCTTGCTCCATGAAGCAAATGAAAATGGAGGAGGTATTACAAATACAAACCATACGAAGAATTTCTAGCCAATAACAATAAAATCAAGTTTAAAAAAAATTCATATATTCAAGTTAAGTCAATCAACCATTTAAAACAAAATAGAAAAGAAAAATGTTTGACTTCCTACCATAATTATGATATATACCTCACATTATATTAGTAAAATGGTACTTTATTAGGTTTTTCTTTAATAAAAAGGGATAAATGTATCCAGGTTTACTCTTCAGGTTTGGGTCAGAATAAGCCTTCCTTGGGGAGGTCCTCGGCATCCAAAAAAAAAAAAAAGTGGGTTGCTACCTTCAACCTAGGTACATATCTTTAACCTTGTATGAACCAATTCTTAGAAAAATGCAAAGAAACAAATATTAGCTGACATTGATCTTTAACCTTGTATGAACCAATTCTTAGAAAAATGCAAAGAAACAAATATTAGCTGACATTGATTTAGATAATCAATCCTTGAAACGCTTTTTATTGTTTTAGTTTGCTCGAATATACTTTTAATGGTGAAGCACATCTTGAAATGCTTTTAATAAAACCATGAGGATAAAATATAAGATATTAAAGAAAGATGAAGACAAAAGTAAAAGAATGCTTTCTAGCCAAATCATGCTCCATGAAGCAAATGAAGATGAAATATGCATTGCAAATGCTTAAAATATAAGGAATTTCTAGCAAATAACGATTAAGTTAAATAAGGTAAATGCTTCGTATTCAAAGTTAATTCAATCACTAAACCAAACCAAACCAAACCAAGCATTACAACAATATAATTGTAAAAGATAAAAGAAAAACAAAGGTAAAATTGAAACCGAGTATTATGGTTTAAAATACCAAACCAACAACCATATCAATGGCCATTAACACAGAGGTAGAGACAGGAGTTGTCGTCGTAGCGGTGGCAGACGGGTTCCAGTTATGGGACATATTAGACGCCAATTTGTTAGAGACCAAGTTGGGGTTTTTTGGGGTTATGGTGAGAGGAGACAACAACGACGACTTTGAAGGAAGCTCAAGAAGACGAAGGGTGAGTGGTAACACTACATATGGCCAAATGCAGGGGAGGAAGATCTGAGGTAGTGGGATAGGGTTTAAGTTTGCTATATTTTGTTTTAAGGATTTTTCACTTTTAGATTAAAGATAAAAAATTGAGATCTCCACCACATTTGATTTTTTTTAAAAGATAAAAATTTGAGAAATTTGAATTGAGGAAAGGAGAGAGAGGCATGATTTTAGATTTCTTTCCATGTATGTGGTATGCCAATTAAGAAAATGTAGATTGAGGAGAGAGAATAGGCATGATTTTAGGTTTCCTCATTCTTTTTACATCTTTTAGTTTCAATTGACCTTTTAAATTTAAAATTTAATATTTTATGTAACTGAATAAATTTATAAAATTAGAGAGATTGAAAAGAGACACTTTAAGGTATGTCACATAGGAGAGAGAGTATCAACTTTCTCTTAGAAGTTAGGACAGAGAGTTTGAAGGTTTTGAGACTATTACTATATATATAGCATAGTATAGTATAGTATAGCTTTCTACTTAATTGCCTTCATAAATATGAGCACCAAAAGTTCAAAATGAAAATACCACATACCTCCCCCATACCAGGATATCTTATTTTCTTTAGGAATGGGATTCCCACTATTAGAAGTACACAACAAACATGGAAAACGGGAGAAAGGGGAATAATACACTCAATGTGCATGTCAGACCACACCATCTTCAGTGGAGAATGGGGATTTATTTGAGTTGCTAGACACGTTTATCTCTATGATATCAAATGTAAATGTTACAGGATACAAAACTAGTACTCCATGGTAAGTATATTTCATCCTTGGAGTCATATACTGATCAGAGAACAATTCAGCCCATCAATTTCAATACAAACTGCAGCTTGACAGCATTTACATCTTCAATATTCACGCATCTCATAATCATAAATAAATTCCATTCATTAAGTTAGGGAATAAACCGTAGAGAATGAGGGAAAAGACTAAACACAGAGAACATGATGAAAATCCTAGCTAATAGCACAGTAATCAACTAAAGGGTATATTAGTTGCAGTCACAGGTGTGATATATGGCAGTGAAACAAGAAAATAAAATATAACTCTTATTACTTTAGGTATTGCCCTGCTAAGCACCCCATACCTAATTGAGGCCCATTAGGTCAGCCAAGGGCACTCCAGCCTTCCTATTTTCCCACCGAAAACCAGCCTACATTTGTGAGACTATAAATGACAATCTTCAGAACAAGCAAGCGTATTAAATAATCACTGTTATGAACATGAATTAATGAGTCTTTTGGTGCCAAGTTGCCAACATACCGAACTCAAGTTACAGTTGCTGCTGATTATCTCCCAAAAGTAGAACTGAACATAACTCCAAGAAATTATTCACCAACTTGAATTCCTTGAATGTTGGATGGTTTACAAGAATAATAATTACCACTTCAGTAGCAAAGTGTTGAACAAACGTGATTAATTAGAGATATTATGCATGAAACAGATTTTGTCATGTCAGATTGTTTAATGCAGCGAGAAGTTTGTCATAACAGTATGACCGAGAACAAAAAGATTTCATGCCCGTGATTTTTCCCCAACATAATAAATTGAATTTAGCCTTATGTTGTTCAGACTGCCACGAACTATGTAATACTATAAATAACCAGAAACTCTTACAAGCTAAAGATTAGGTGATCAATGAGCGACACACTAATAGAACATTTTGAAACCATTCGATGTCTCTAGCTACAAAAGCAATATAGTTATCTCCAGCTCATTCACATTACATAATAAGAAAACATACATGGGAGCCCATGGCATTGCGGCTGCGAAATTATGTGTCTCCAAAAATGTATTTGAGAGCACCAACGATCTGACCCGACGAGGGCGATGGTGAGCAAAAAGTTGTGCTAGGAATCCTCCAAGGGAAGTACCATAAAGATGTACCTGTTAGATATAGACTGAGAGCCATACTCAAGCTATGAAGAACTAATGGCGTTACACATATACAGAACAATATTATGCAATTTGTATACGCCTCAGTTGCGTCATAAACACCTCTGATTCTCAAGGTTCTCTCTTTGACACTAAAACACATCCTTCCTTTGAACCATGACAGGAAATTGTTTCAATGGAGTGGTCTATGCACTCCAATGTCTTCTTCCTAACAATCTGGGTCGATCAATTTGCATTCCCAATTCAATATTGTATGACAAGCTAATGGTCCAACTAGCCATAATATTAAGTGTTGATTGCATGTGGTTACATAGCAGAATGTAGGATTGAAACCTTGGGCCAAATGTGTCATACAACCTAAAAACCCAATTTACTTCCAAATTCCTACATTTTGCCATCCTATAATCCCCACCTTTTTATTTTTCTACAGCCACAACAAACAAATTGGAACTCCTAATAGTCCAATTCTTTTTTCCAAGTTGGCCCTAGTATACCATTTTCTGTTCTTTTCTTTTTATTTTTATGTTTCTTCTAATTTTCACTCCTTTTCCCCTTGAGATCAAATAAGAAGTTACACGGAAAAGGGCCAGTAAAATAAGGAAACCTGAAAAAACAAACCCTCCAATTTGCACTAACAATCTCACGATAGCGAAAAACTTAATTTTCATGTTTTACATGTTGATATTCACAGGAACTAAAATCATGACATGTAGTCAACAAGAAAAGACCAGGAAATTATTCAAACATATAAAGTTTGATATCTAAAAAATAGAAATGTGGCAATAAAATTCAACATACATTTTTAATAGGGATAAAATCAGATAGCAACTGATAAAACATGATAATCCCTTAGCTGTGTGACACAACTGGCCTCTGGTGTGCAAGCAGTTTGCATATCCAGTAAAGAAAGGCCAATATTTAAGTTCTATCGTTACATAGCTGGCGAAACAAATTGAAATGCTAATAAATACCTAGTTGATATGATGTCTTTGAATTTTGGTAGAAATGAAGATACAACCAGGAAAACTCCAAAAGCTATAGAAATGGCATATATGATATATGAATGTTTATAGATTAGGTGGACATCTTCTATTTCTATTTTTATTATTAATGCTTTTCTTCTTTGGGCGGGATTCCTTTTGGGAAGGGGAAGAAGTAGAGAGAGGAAAAAGGGAAGAAAATGAATCAGAGAAAAAACAGGAAACCAGTTTCTTATTTACTTATTTATTTATTTTTTGCTTTGTGGCAGGCTTGCAGCTGCTGTTGTTTTTCGTAAGGTAAAATCTACTTCTTGTTATGCTGTATACATTTTGTTTCAACATTTTGTAAAGAGAAAGCATGATATTGACTTTCTTCATACTCGGACCAAAAGAGGGAGCGACGCCGATACGTATATTTACATTCAAATATAGTGTAGCTTAATTGCTTTCTTTTTGTTCCGTTCGGCTCTCCAACATGTAAGCATATAGAACCTGAGACATTTGTTGATATCCTATCTATCTATTTCACAGCTGGGTCTTTTGACATGAACTTGCACAAAAGTGACGTTGCATGGTTATTTTAAATCCATGTGCCTTACAGCCCTTAATAAAGGATCTGTGACTCATTCTCTGTAACTGCCACAATTTTTATTTTTTTCCACGTTCGCATATTCCAGTGAATCTGGATTCCAAAGAGAAGTATCACTAAATCCTTGCTCCGGTAATGTAAAAGCGAAGTATCTTGTAGCAATCGATGTTATATGCATAAGAAGAATATGTATAAAGAAAACAGAAATCTCACCTGATGAATGTCAATGGCATCCAGAAACTTTTCAAACGCTTGAATCCACTCATGATGGTTCCATACACATGGAATATCAACAGAGATCACTCGATAACCCTGAAAACAAAATATACAAGTCATTTCTCCTAATTAAGTTTTTAAAAGAAGTTTTACAACCTCTAATATCAGTAAGTGGCATCATTCACTCTACAGTGCACATTGAACAGGATGAACCTGAGAACCATACCAAATCGATGTCAATTGGTTAGGCTTGTCCACCAACAGCCAACAGGCCATATACAATCAGTTCAAGTAAGGTTATCAACATTACTTTCATGACAGAAACAACTTGGTTTACTTTCGCTTGGTTTGATTCAATTTAGCGAGGCATTGTTCCTGGGTTAAACTTTCGTGAGTAAAACGGTGTCAACCAACCCATATGCACCCTTAATTTAATGATTTAAACTACGACAGATGTCCCTAGTAAAAGAACAGGTGCAACAAAGGGTCCGAGAAAAAAAAACCGCTTCCCACAAAAAATAAAATAAGAACAAAAGTAGGCAAAACAACGAAATGAAAAAATAGCACAGAATGTATGCCCGACTATAGGGGTAGCAAGAAAAGGGAAAAATATATATATATAATTATAGATAGATAAATAGATAGATAGATATATAGAGAGAGAGAGAGAGAGAGAGCTTGATTTTGAGGTGGAAACCATTATGGGACTTTAATAACTCTAAAAGTTTTCAAAGAATGAGAGTCAGCTTCCTTAATCCAATTATAGGATAAGGATATCTTTGGAGTCTTAATAGTTATGAACGTATTTTTGTAAGCATGGATTACTGATTCTGAATCTGAACGGCTAAGCAGTAAAAAGTAACCTCCTTTGTATCATAAAAGTAACCTCCCTAGTTGGCATATGCATGCCTCTCAGATACTTGATCGAGTATAAATTATAAAATCTTCTTTGGGTTGGTTCCTCAGACCAGTTTCTTTCAATGGTATATTTAATCAGGAGAGTTTTTCTCAAATAAACATTTGGAAGGAGGAGAATGTTTTCTCAAAATGTTCAATGTGTTTGGTGATAACTGACAACTAGAAAGTTTAGCTGAAAATATTTCCATCCTTTATGCGTGTTAGGGTGAATTAAAGGCCCCGATAGTGCTTACAAAGAATGGATTGAATCAACAGGCATATAGTGTGCTACTACAATGTAACTTAGCAAGGTTCTCAGAATTGAGGCAGTTGAAGTCTCAAGTTTAGAGCTTTAGAGTTTCAGAGTCAAAGAGGAGAAGATAAAGGAGGTAGAACATAAGCGGGAAGAGAATTAAGAGAATGGTTTAGGGTTCTAATCTCCCCCTTTACCTCTAATTATTTATATGAAGATAAAAGAAGATTAAATTACAAGACTACCCTTCAGTTACAAACTAAGATAACAAAGATAAATTTTAACAACTCTAACACTCGCCGTCAAGCTGTAGCATAGAGATTAAACATGCCCAGTTTGAAAGACAACTGCTGAAAAAACGAACGAGGTAAAGGTTTCGTGAAAATATCACCCAACTGATCGAGTGGACATACAAAGTGCCAATCTGCTTCTTCAATAACAAATCGCGAATGAAGTGATAATCAACCTCGCTATGTTGTGTGCTTAAGAAAGACACAATTATTAGTAATGAAAACAGCAACTTGATTATCACAAACATCTGCATCGGAGAAGGAACATGAACGCTCAAGTCTTGAAAAGGGGAGCAAACCCATATCAATTCAGATGAAGTATGTGCCGTGACCCCATACTCGCATTAGCACTAGAACGAGCAATGACATCCTATTTTTTTACTGCGTTAAGTAACGAGGTTACCTCCAACAAAGGTACAATAGCCAGAGGTAGACCCACGATCAGAGTGACTGCTAGCCCAATTTGTATCACTAAAACCAACTATAGAAAGCGAACGAGAAGGTTGATACTCGATTGAGAACACTCTTCAAACAGTGCAGAATTCGACAAACAGCATCAAAGTGAGTCTGACAAAGAGCATGCATAAACTGACTAATCACACCAACAACATAGGTAATATCAGAACAAGTAATCGTGAGATAAATTAATCTGCCTATAAGGCAGCAATAATGGCCAATATTAAAAAAGAGATCTGCAGAATCAGTATCAACCATAGCCATTGGATCCATAGGAGTATCAACAAGACGAGCACCAAAAAGGCCAGTCTCACATAAAATATCAAGAACATACTTCCGCAGAAAGAGAAAAATGCTCTAAGAAGAGCAAGCAATCTTAATGCCAAGAAAATAGCGAAAGATGCTCAAGTCCTTAGTGTGAAAAGTTTGACTTAAGTGCCGCTTTAAGACAACAATACCAGTAGAGTTATCACTAGAAATAATGATATCGTCAATATAGACAGGCCATATAACGGTGCCACCGTGCCACTAATGGAGTGAAGGAAAAAAAATAGAATGATCCACATATGAACATTGAAAACCAGAAGTAAGCACAACAAAGCTAAAGCGATCGAACCAAGTACGGGAAGAATACTTCAAACCATGTAGAGCCTTGCCCAAATGACAGACAAAATGCTTGTTACCAGAAGCGATAAAAACAAGTGGTTGATCTATATATACCTCCTCCTGAAGATCACCATGGAGAAAGGTGTTCTTAATATCGAGTTGATACAATGGGAAAGAACGCCTACATGCCACAGATAGAAGAATCCAAACAGAATTGAGACGAGTTACGGGTGAAAAAGTCTCCATATGATCAATACCGTAAGTCTGAGTGTATCATTTAGCCACAAAGAACACTTTAAGCCCCTCAACTAAACCATTAGGAAGATATTTGACAACATACACTTAATAACAACCCACTATTTGTTTGCCATAAAGGAGAGAAGTAAGCTCTCAAGTCTGATTCCGATGAAGAGTACTCATTTCCGCATTCAGTGTGTTTCCATTCAACCAAGGACATAGCATGCTTATAAGAAGAAGGAATAGAAACAATAGACAAGACACAAGCAAAGGAATGAAAAAAAAAAAAGAAAAAGAAAGAGAGAAAGACACAATCATAGAAAACATGCTGAGTAATAAGACGTTGAGTACAAGTATGTTTACCTCGCCACAAAGCAATAGGCAGGTCACCAGCCGAAGGAAGGACTGCAGACGGAAAAGATGATATAGTAGGGCCATAGGCACATGAAGCATATTTTGAGATTGGTGATACACCTATAGGGGAGGAGATTGCACCTGCACAAGAAGAGTAATTGGCAAAAGAAGCGTAGGAGATTTGAACTCCCCCTCACAACAATAGATAAGGTCAGAAGACAAGTTCCAACTAGCAAAAGTAAAAACAGAAGTCGACTCAAAGAATGTGCCATTAGCACTAATAAAAACTATCGACGAGACTCTGGATGATAGCAAGTTAGCAATGATATCCTTTTAGTGCAAAAGTACTTAAGAAAAACACATTTGTAAGCCTAAGGAGATAACTTATCAAGTCTAAGATCAAGAACATAAATAAAGGCAACCCAACCAAATACCTGAGGAATAAAAGGAGGAACTGGGACTAATAAGGAAAATGCGAACTTATTGTCCAACATCACAGAGAGCATACAATTAATGAGATGATAGGCAGTAAGAACGGTATCATCCCAAAAATATTTAGGTACCTACATTTGAAATAACAAAGTACTCGGAATATCTAACAAGTGTCAATGCTTATACTCAACGACACCATTCTGTTGAAAGGTGTGGGTACAACTAATTTGATGAATAATACCATAATTCGCACAAAAGGAATCAACAATAAACTGCATATGTTCTAAAACATTATCAGATCAAATGATTTTGATGGGTTTGGCAAATTAAGTAAATATCCCATTATAAAACTTAGTAAGAGTAAGAGGGAACTCGGATTAATTTTTCATTAAAAATATCTAAATCATACGAGTGTAATCATCAACAAAGACAACAAAATAGAAATATCCATTAGTAATAGGGGTTCAAGAAAGATCTCAAATAGCAGTATGGATTACATCAAAAAATGAAAACTAATGACCATGACTATTAGAAGGAAAGGAGCTATGGTGATGTCTGCCTAACTAACAAGTTTCACATTCTAAACTAAATAAAGAACCCAATTTATGAATAGCTAACTTTAGTTTGGCCAAAGATGGGTGACCCAGCCGAAAATGCCACTTAAGAGAAGGACCAGAAGCACTCAAAGCAGAGGATGTGTGGGAAGATGCTTGATCAGGATTTAGAAAGTAAAGACCATCCTTCTTATGTCCCGAACCAATCATCTTCTTGGTTTGCAGATCCCGAAAACACAAGAAGAAGGAGAAAGGTTATAAAGCAATTTAAAACTTTAGTCAATTGGCTAACAAATAGCAAATTGAAGGAAAACTCAAGAACATAGAGGCTTGAGGATAAAGAAAAGGATTGATTGGGACAAAGAACTCCTTTTCCACGAGCAGGATGAGAGGAACTATCATCTAAAATAATATTATGTTGAATACGAGTAAAATTAGAAAAAAACGAAAGATTACCAAACATGTGAGAACAAGTTCCGGAATCTATAATTCAAGGAGGAGGCGATAGAGCGACACTGACAATAGTGCCTAAATTAGCTAAAGTAGCAGCAGAACTCAAAAAAGGCCACGCAATGCCTGAACGAACTCGCTAAGTTGACTGGTAAGCGAACGATAAGAATCAAAACTAGGAGCTGCCTGATCAGAAAGAGCTGAAGATGCTGAAAATGGGAGCTGACGAAGAGCATCAATAACTTGATGAGCATAACTGGGCTTTTCATACTTTTTCCAATTGTAAGATTCAATATGATTAGTACCCCCACAACAATCACATTTTTTATCACTGCGGCCACCTGTTTAACCACTGCTACGAGCGTCGCCACGAGTATTACGGCCACCGCATCCACCACATGGGCCACTAC
>JAULJZ010214409.1:0-18348 GCA_032270985.1 Heliamphora pulchella | reverse complement strand
GAAAACTAGGCTCGGGCGGGTCAAAAATGTAGAGAGAAGGCAGAGGAAATGAAGAAAGAAGCTTTTCTCCAAACATTCTAGGGGGTAGAATACATATAGGCACGCCAAAAACACTGTTCACTCGACTGAAGAGAGCACTTCAGTCGACTGAAGTGCCTCGAGAAACATAAATCGCCACAGTTCAGTCGACCAAACCCCTTGGGTCAGTCGGCCGAACTCAAAAAAAGCTGTTCAGTCGACCGAACATAGCTGTCCAGTCGATCGAATCTTAGGGTTTTCATCCTACTGTTCTGTCTCGGTTTTGGTGTTCTAAGACCAACCCAAACAAGCCTAAACAAGGTCCAGAAAAGCTTAAAACACATCTACACATTCTGTTCTACAACTTAAAACACAAACCAAGCATCGATGATATATAACATGGAGGAAAAACACGTCAACATTTATATATATCAAAATTAACAAGGTTCGGGGTCTCACAAATAATATCCATAAATCATTTCAAACACCGGGGACGCACCCAAGGTGTAAAAACCAATTTTGTAACACCGGCGACGAACCTAGTGTTTACAAGGGGAATACATCCCAAAACATTTTTGAAAAAATGGCAGCTAGGAACGCCCTAGATGCAGAACCAAGAACGACAAATTCAATACAGCCCATCCCAACAATGGTTTGTACAGATGGACTTCAACATGCCAAGATACAAATGACAATGCTCATAATGTGTACCATTGATATCAAGTGCAACAATTCATAACATGGCATTAACTAGCATGGCAAGATTCATGCTATAACGCGCAAAGTATAAAGTACAAGTATGTGAGGCAAATGCTACAATTCACATGATATGATTCAACATGATTGCATGAGTTCTAAATCATCATACATTCACTTAGAAACATTAATCGACTAATTCAATCAACCATCTTACAAAAACTAAGGTCTCATAGCAAAGGGTGCTCAAACCACACTTAGCAACTTTTAAGACTAAAATCAAGTATTAAATTAAAAAGGGCGAAAAAGTTTTAGGGTATCTAGACTTGGAATTAAATTATGATTTTTATACACCATTTAGATAAAAATATATCCTACAAGTCTCATGTTTATCACTAAAGCCAAAACCTAAGGCAAAGCGGTAAACATTTCATTCTAAGCAAAAATGGTTCAACATTTACTCTAGTTTTTTACCAAAAACTAGCTTATGTTGTTCTCAATTTTGGGGTATCTAATGAAGTCCAAATGAGCCCATTGTTTAGTATATTCTAGTTTAACAAGTCCCCAACAAGTTGCATGTTTAGAGCTAAGGGTAGTTGTTTGAAACAAGTTAGACTGTTTGGCCAATTTAAAAAGTGGGTTTTGTCAGCCACCAAAACTCAGCAGATCCGATTTGGTACAGAGGGTTTAAAACGGTTTTGGGGTACTATCCCTGATAGTATATGTGCAATTCCAAGAGGGGGTGAATTGGATATTAAAAAAAATTCTTGTTCAAGTATTAGAAAACAAGTATATTTTTCAATTCACTTATAAGCAAGATATTTTAATTCACAAGTATATTTTTTACTATATTTTCTTGCTAGAGAATTAAAGCACAAGTAGTTTTTAATCTTCTATCAAAATCTTTTGATAGAAGATTTAAGCACAAGTATATGTGTTAATTAACCATATTTAAAACATTTTTGTTTGAAGATTAAAGTGTAAAAGTATATTAATTTTAATTCACAAAATTACAAGATTCAAAACTTTCTTATTTGAGATTTTAGAATGCAAGTAAAAGATTTAAAAAGTAAGTTTATATGAAATCCCTAGATTCAAAGTTTTCGTAATTTACAAATTAAAATACAAGTATGAAATTTAATAGTGAATGATTCAAGTATAGATTCTAAGTGTTGTGATGCAAATATAAACAACAATATAATAATGAGAATGAAAAGTAAAGCGAGATAGAAATACAACACCACAATTGTTACAAGGTTCGGCGCAACGGCCTACGCCATTGCCTCAAGCCAATCGCTATGAGGATTTTCACTATCTCTCCTTCAATAGGTGGAGCAGTTTCTCTCTTTAGTCTAGGCGGAGTAGTCTCTCTTGAGAATGTCCCCTTCTCAAATCCATCCTTATAGGCAGAGTTCCTTTTCTCATTCAATAGGAAGAGTGGCCTCTCTTGAGAATCACCTTCTCAAGTTACAACAAGAATACAAGAGTAGAATCCAAATTGGATGTACAAGATCAGCAGCTTCTTCAGCGAGCAAATTAATACAAATGAAAGCACACTAATATTCACTCCAAATGTTATACAAGTGAAAAGCTCAATGGAGGATTTCTAAGATTTTCTCTCAAAAATATTTCATAAAAATGAAGAATTTGAAGAATAAAATTGATATATATGAGAGAGTTGATTTGAAGGTTTGAAGTATATAAAACCAGAGCTCAAAGGCTCTATTTATAGGTCAAAAGTTCGTACTAGCCGCTGGGCCAAATAAGGAAATGTCAAACTAGCCATTAAGCTCAAAATTAAAAAATTAGCCTATTCGGTCAACTGAAGAAGCTAGTTCGGTCGACTGAACTTGACTTCAGTCGACTGGATCTGATCCTCGGTCGACTAACCCACGACTACTCAATTTACCCGACTTCAAATGACCATAACTTCTTCATCCGGACTTCGAATAGGGTCATTCTTGTGTTAAAATTGAAGCTCTGGAAGTTTACTTTCCAATGGTTCAAATCTCATATCAAAATTCATTTTTTACAAAAAGTTACGGGCAAAATACCGAAGGTATGTCAATTTTCTTCACACAAATTTTGCATATTTTTGGCCGAACATCTTTTGAAACATTTTAAAACATATTTTATACTTTGAAAATAATTTGTTATGAAATATTTAACCAACCTATGGTCCATCTAAGATCTCCTATGAGCTTTCACACATTTAACCAATGGTATGTGAACTTACATAGGTCCTAGTGCATTTACACTTAGAAAATCTTCAAGACCTTCAAGTTCTTTTCTTGTCTGCTTGGTTTTTTTCTTTCTCCATGGATCTTAGCCGCTTGAATATGATCTTCATACTTGATGGATTTCATTTTGCTTTCTCAATTATGCTTGTGTCATTAAAGTCCTGTGAACACACTTAATTTGCACAATTAGAAGCTTTGGTTTGTTATCATCAAAATAGGTTGAAACTTAATTAGGCCAACAATCCCGAGGTTTTAAGGTCTAATTTTTTGGGAAAACATACATCAATATGTTATCTAAAAATTTTATGTAGACCACTTTTGCAATATATCACTAAAAATAGAGGTTTTGGGTCATATAAAAATATGTGACAGAATGTTCCTCAGAGGCTGAAATTCAACAGAGAATTTCAAAAGGGTTTTGACCTATCAAACATCCATATTTTGGTCTAATTTTTGGTAGGTAGATAGATATACATGGTATCTACAACTCTCATGTTTTAACCAAAGTTCGGATCTCATTCTAAACTAGGGTTTCTAAGTCAATGGTGTTGACTGGTCAGAAAATGATACACTTTGGTAAAATTGCAATATCTTGAGTTCTGGTTATGAAAATGAGTTGAAACCAACTTTTGATGAAAGATAAAACAAACATCTGACTCTGGACACAATAATTATGCTTTGATCAATTTTTTACATTGAGTTATGGTATTTCAAAGTTCAGGGCAGAAACATCAAAGTTCTAGAAAATCAAGCCTCTTAAGGTTTAGGTCTTCTACTTGTGTCATGTCTTCTTTTTGTTCCATTTCTTTGCATGATTGTGATTTTAACTTTAATATCAAGGCTCCAGCACACTTAGAGATCATCAAACTCAAATATAACAACATACAACAATATCTCATATCATTCATAATCAAAACATCTCCTAAGTTTCCAACTACAATGCCTTTTCAGTTTGGTTTCGGTTCTTGATTTTTGAGGGGCTTAAGGGGTGTGTTGGGGGGATGTTTTAAGGGATATAAGATACAAGGTTTAGAGGTTTTACTTACTTATTTTGAGAGATCAAAGAATGGTGGAAGATGGATTTGGACTTAGCTTTCGAAAATATTCTCGGTTTTCTCCTTTTTCTTCTTTCTTCTCTCTCCAACTTGTAGAACACCTCAAGAACACTCAACCCACTCTTTCTCTCTATATGCACGAAATTTTTAAGGAAAGAAGAGGGTGTTTAGCTTAGTTTTTATAGGCAAAGCCTAGGGAACAAAGGGGAGACAATAAAATTAATTCAGGTACCTTTTTCCTCCTTTTTCTTCACTTTAATTAAATGTGATTTGAAGTTGATTTGAGTTGATGTGAGTTTTGATGTCTATAATTCATATTTGGTGAAGCTAAAAGTATCTATGGGGCTGATTGGGGGGACAAAATCCGATCCCTCATCAATCAAGAGCTTTGTCTCCGTTTTCATGCTCCTATGTGCAAGAAAATGCATTAAAAGTTAATTTGATGTATCTTTTTGATGTTTTTTTCTATTGAGACTCATTATTTTGATATATTTATGTAAAATATAGTATTTTCATGTATTATCATAATTTTCATATAAATTAATTAAATAGATGTAGTCTTTTAAGTCAAATTAAGCTGTTTTGGCAATATATGATTTTTTAACTTATTTTGTTGTGTACGAACTTCAATAATGATTTATTTACTTTTGTTGACTTATAACACTATATTATTAGGTATATTACTTGTTCAACAAGTTTGGGATCATCTTAATGTTTCATTTAATACATTTCTCATCATTTAAAGCTAAAAGGAAGCAAAAAAGTCACTTTTTGGCAAATACCCCAAGGTGATCGGCCACTAAGGGGCATTTTTGGCATTTTTGAAGTTATTTTGTCTTTTACCACTTAATTGTACTTATATTTTTTATTTAGGGTATCCATATGTCAAAATTTGGACTTTTAATATTTTTTGCTGTACTAGGGGCAACACAGTAATTTTACCCTATTTATGAGAATTTTTTATTTTTTATTTTTTATTTTATGATATTTACTTCATTTTGAATGTTAGGAGATTCTCTGGGTGCTAAGGTTTTGTTGCCTGAGTTTTGAACTTTTTTGGGAGTTCCGGGCCGAATTTAGGGTTTTCGATTTGAGTTAGGGTTCTGAACTTCTTCTGTGTTTTATGGTCTCGTGGACTATCCGTCACTAACACTAGGGTTTGGGCTAGGTCTTTACACGGCTCGTTATGATCCGGGTTGTTACAACGAGGGTCTGTATTGGGTCATTACAGTATCTTCTCCATCTGAGTCATTGCTGTTATATACTGGACCAAAACTATGTCAGCTATTTAATTTTACTTGGCAGGGTCAGTTACCTAGATAGTAAAATTAATAGAAATTGGCTTGTCTAAACATACGAGGGATAGTAGACATTCTCCCATCGCGGCATGCTATTCATAGAGTACTAGGCTGCTGGAGAATTTCTTTAAAAATGGTAGAGAGAGCCAAATTAAAATAAATTCAAAGTTTTACTCATTATAATTAACGATATTTATAATTATGTGTTTCTTAGTATTAAAATGGTTTTCAACCAACTCGCTTCAATACTCAACGAAAACAAACCTACAGAACCGAACTATGTTGATTGGAAACGAAACTTGGACATTGTATTAACTGTCGAGGATTACAAGTTTGTATTAGCTGAGATATGTTCATCGGTACCTGAAGTGTTGGCGACGAAATAGGAAACCCAGGCCCATCAGAAGTGGTAGAAAGCTGATTAGATGGCTCGCTGTTACATTTTGGCTTCCATGTCAAATGTTTTGCAGGATCGACATCAGTCTATACCCAATGCCTATGACATGATTATGAATCTCAAAAAAATATTTGGGGATCAAAATCGTGCTGCAGGCAAGTGGCCATGAAATCTCTAATAAATGTAAACATGGCCGTAGGCACCCCAGTTAGGGATCATGTTCTAAAGATGATCAGTCTTCTGAATGAATTGGAGATCTTTAGAGCTAAAATTGATGGAGAAACCCAGGTCGATATCATACTCCAGTCACCGTTTGAAAGATTTAAACAGTTCTGCCTGAATTATACCATGAATAAGCTCAACTTTTCATTGAAAAAACTTCTTAAGGAACTTCATGCAGCTGAGGGTGTTCTTAGGAAGCCAGGTTCTGTGTATGTGGCTGAGAAAGGTTCTTCATCTAAGCCGAAAGGTAAGAAGAAGAAAAAGGTTCAAACACAGGGAGGCACAGCTCGAAAAGCAGTTAAGGGACCAAAAGCTGGTGTGAAGAAGCTGAGAGGCAAGTGCTATCACTGTAACCAGTTTAGGCATTGAAAAGAGCAATGTTCGATTTTTCTCAGTAAGCAAAACAGACCAGGTAATTTCTATTCACTGGTGGTTAAAACATATTTAGCGGTGTTATCTACCGAAATCTGGTGTGTTTATACGGGAGCCGCTAATCATGTCTGTAATTCTTTGTAGGGGTTCCAAGAAACCTGGTAATTCAGTGATGGGAAAATGTACCTGCATATGGGCAATAATACAAGGGTGGAAGCAGTTGCAGTAGGAGATGTCACTCTCAGTTTTAGTAGAGATAGAATACTACTTCTAAAAGATTGTTTTTATGTACATTCGATTAGAAAAAATTCAATTTCAGCCTCAAGTTTAGTAAAGGATAAATATTCTATTCATTTTAGTGACTCTATCGTTGTGAAGAAAAATAAATATTTTTTTTGTTTTGATATATTGGTGGATGATCTGTATGTCGTATCTCCTATCTATCCTACACTGCAATTAACTGAAATGAATAACACATCTAATTTACCATATAAGAGAAAGTTTTATTCTTTAATAAACCAAACGTTTCTTTGGTACTTACGCTTAGGTTATATTAATCTAAAAATGATAAACAGACTGGTACCAGATAGAACTTTGAGTTCATTGGAAGTGGAGACACTTCTAGTTTTTGAATCTTGCTTAGAGGGTAAGATGACCAAACAGCCCTTTTCGGCCAAAGGTTATAGAGCTAAAAAATCGTTGGAGTTGGTTCACTCTGATGTGTGTGGTCCTATGACAATCCAGGTTAGAGGTGGCTTTGAGTACTTTGTTAATTTCATTGATGACTACTCAAGGTATGGATACATTTACCTAATACACTGTAAGTCTCAATGCTTTGAAAAATTCAAAGAATTCAAGGCGGACGCAGAGAAGAGTCTGGGTAAAATTATCAAATCACTACGATCCGACCGTAGTGGAGAATACCTTTTTGGAGAGTTTAGAGACTACCTATCATCAAAAGGAATTATATCCCAATTGACTGCAACTGGCATTTCGTAGCAGAATGGAGTAGCAGAAATAAGGAATAGGACTCTTATGAAGATGGTAAAGTCCATGATGAGTTATTCAGGATTATCCAATTCGTTTTGGGAACTCACATTAGAGATAGCAGATTACATTCTGAACTTAATACCTTCAAGTCAGTTTGTTCTACTCCCATAGAATTGTGGACCGAATGTAAGCCTATTCTGAAACACATTTAGATTGAGAGTGTCCAGCACATATGTTGAAAGGGAATGTTGGTAAGTTGAAATCGAGGACAGAAGTCTGTTTCTTTGTGGTGTATCACATGGGAATGAAGGGTGGTCTATTTTATATTCCTAAGGAACAGAAGGTTATTGTTAGCACCAATGCCTGATTCTTGGAAGAGAATTATATTATGGACCACAGGCCCAAAAGCAATATTGTTTTAGAAGAACTGAGAGGAAATACCAGTTGAATGGAAGAGGAAACACAAGTTACTGATATCCCACTATCTCGTCGTAGTGGGAGGATTATCAGGACAGGTGAAAATCATGAACAAGGTGCTGATGCCCAGGGTTCTAATTCTGCACAGCGTGTTACTGCTAGTACACAGACACAGGTAGTGCCTCATCGTAGTGGGAGGGTTGTTTATCAACATGATCGGTATATGTTCTTAGTAGAGTCTTTTGACAAGATCCCAACAAAACTAGGTACCAAGCCCTGTAACTACAATGAAGTACTTCAGGATAAAAATGCAGATCTTTGGCAAAGGGTTATGAATTCAGAGATGGAGCCTATATATTTCAATCAGGTCTGGAAACTTATAGAACCACCCAAAGGGATAAAACCTATTGGATGCAAATACATCTATAAGAGGAAGAGAGGAGTAGATGGAAAGGTTGAAACCTTCAAAGTTGGACTTGTTACTAAAATATTCACTCAGAAAGAAGGGATCGATTATGAGAAAACCTTTCCGTCGGTAACTAGTCTTAAGTCTATCTGAATTCTCTTATCCATTGCTACTCATTTCGATTACGAAATATGGCAAATGAATGTCAAGATAGCTTTCCTCAACAGAAGTCTTGACGAATGTATCTATATGATACAACTACACGGATTCATTGCAAAGGGCTAAGAGCACAAGTTGTGCAAACTTAAGAGATCTATTTGTGAACTTAAGCAGCCATCGATGTCTTGGAACACTCGCTTTGATCAAGCCATAAAATTTTATGGTTTTGATTAGAGTCCGGATGAGTCCTATACGTACAAGAAGCATGACGAAAGCGTAGTGATCTTCCTAGTACTTTATGTAGACAATATCTTGCTCATCGAAAACGATGTGAGGGCATTGTCTACGGTTAAAGTATGGTTATATAGGCAGTTCGATATGAAGGACTTGGGAGATACTAGTTACATCCTTAGGATCAAGGTTGTCCGAGATTGAAAACAAAGGATATTGGGCTTATCACAAGCAAAATATATCAATGATATCCTTACTCATTTTAGCATGCAGGATTCTAAGAAAGGGTTTCTCCCTTTCAGGCATGGAATCACTCTATCCAAGATCAGTGTCCTAAAACACCTAATGAGATAGAGAAGATGAAGGCGGTTCCTTATGCTTTGGTAGTAGGAAGCGTCATGTATGCTATGATTTACACTAGACCCGACTTTTTCTTTGTCGTTGGTATAGTTAGCAGATATCAGTCTAACCTAAGGTAGGATCATTAGACTGCGGTAAAGAATATAATCAACCTGAAAAGAACTAAAGATTATATGTTAGTTTACTAGGCAGACAGTCTAGTACCTTTAGGGTACACAGACTCAGATTTCTAATCTGACAAGAATTCCCGTAAGTCTACCTCAGGATATGTGTTTACCTTAAGAGGTGGAGCTATAAGTTGGAGGAGTATCAAGCAGTCCTGCATTGCTGATTCCATCATGGAGGCATAGTATGTGGCAGCTTCTAAAGCAGCCAAGGAGGCCATTTAGCTCTAGAACTTCCTGTTAGATCTTGATGTGGTACCTTCAGCTTAGTCGGCTATTACACTTTATTGTCACAATAGCGAAGCAGTTGCAAACTCGAAGAAATTAAGAGTCCATGAGAATGGAAAGCACATTGAGCGTAAATATCACCTGATATGAGATATTGTACAAAGAGATGATGTTGCTGTAACCAAAATTACATCAGGAGACAACCTTGCGGATCCTTTTACAAAGAGCTTACTGGCTAAGACTTTTGATAGTCATATAGATGACATAGGAGGCAGATATATAGCAGTATGGTTTTGAGTATAAGTGGGAGATTATTAGGGTTGGAATACTGAAAACTACGTTTTTAGTATTTAATTTTATTTTAATAAAATTATTTTTTTATTTTATGAGAATGTTAATGAGTAATGTATGTATACCATTTCTTTAATATTATGTATGAATGCCCTTTTTTCTATATAGTATTTAATTTGGTATGTAGAGTACGGTTACACACAGAAGATCAGATTTTAAGTTTTTGCAGAATATAAGTTATTTGGTTATAGCTTAGATGGAAATGGTCATACCATCGATACGACTGTAATACAGAGTTTTAGTAGGCCTATGTTGGTTATAAAAAACAATAATAGTTTCCTCTATTGCTCCGACTCTTTATATTAGTACACTTTGTATATATTGAACGAGACACATTGAGGTAATTAATTTTATAGTAACTATATAATTTAATTCACACCCCAAGATTATTATGAATAGTGCTTATGGTTTTAATCCTGAAATAATTATTGATTTACAAATATTTAATATTCGTTGTTTTGATTCATTAGAGGATGCGATCTTATATTGGTCTATATTCCCAGTAAGTTGGATAGCGATATTATTTATATGGTGAATATTAATTTTTGATGAAATTCACGTCTCGAAATATCAAGATTGACGATACTCACTTAAGAAAGCTTATAACTTTTGACCCGGCCAAACGCTACAGGTGGATTTGATTATCCAGCGGTCAAATAAGTTAAGCGGAAGGGCTTATGGAATTTCAAGATTTTGATTAAATTAAATTGTTAGTAACTAAGTTTAATTAGTGAGTATCGAGAATCTTAACGTGGGGAGAAATGTTAAGTATTTAATAACAGAAGCTTAATGCTAGATGGTCTTGAGATTGTAGGATAGAGTACAATTATAGTTCTTTAGTGGTGTGAACTGTAATTTAGTATTTTATAAATATTGTAGAAACCACTACAAGGTTTTCATAATTGCAGATACCGCTATGAGGTTTTCTTAATTGCGAAAACCACTAGATACGAATCTATATTCCACTAATAGTTTGATTTATAATTACTCTACGGGTCTCTACAGTAGCCTTATAAATATGCGGATAGGCTGAATCATATTCAAAACTTGTCTTCAAGACTAAAACTGTCCAGGTTCTGCTGGTACGATTTCTCGATAGATTATAGCCCATACTATATTCAATAATCGTATAAGGAAATACAGTAGAAGGTTTGACGGGAGCTTTAACTCGAAATCAAAATCGTTGTTGAAGAATTGACCGATAAAAATGTATTCTTCGGAATTAACTGTGGTTGCACGGGTTTTAATTTTGATCATTCGTCATCAAAAGTTTTATCTGGATCCTGTTTCAGTGTTTGCTGGTCTAGTTATTTTTTTATTGAAAATCGTTTATAAAAATAGTGATCTTGATAGTTTTTCCTCCAACATCACCGACCTCGGTTGGATGAATCTACTCGAAATCCGTGACCACCACTATCCCACACTCGTGAAACTCTGTTATGCGCACTTCAAAATCACTGACACCTCTAACACCACTATTACCACATTGGTGAATAGTGTAGACATCTCACTGACATCTAAGACTATGAATGATATTCTCGGACTCCCAGAGGGTAGACTCTTTGTCGTTTGCAAACCCAAAAGGAAAACCATCGAAGGTTTCTCCTTTCATGACGTAGTGAAATAAATTTTCGCTGTTGATGAGGTTGACCCATCCAAGCCTCTTGAGGCCAACTCTCTCAAACCCGAGAAGCGAATTTTACATCATTTTTTCAACCACATTTTCCTTACCCAATCTGGAAAATTTGATGATGTTTCTTTCATGCACATTTTATCATATGGTGTATTCTTGAGAGAAAGAATCTTGATCTCGGTTATTTGTTCATTTCTGACATGTTGCAATCCCATTCTAAGAAAAATTCCTCTCTTCCCCATGGAATGTTTTTAACCAAAGTCTTTTGTCATTTTGGTGTTGACTTGACCACTGAAAAAGGGATTCTTTTTTTAAACCATGATCTGTATGGTAAGTCCACCTTAAAACATATGCATATTTCATTGATTGATGGTGTGTGGACCACTCGTCGTGGTAATCCTGTCTCCCCCTCACCTGCCCAACCATCATCCAGCAAAACTCCTCTTTCCCCCTCCTCTGGTCGTGCCAATTCTCCTAATCCTTTTGATGCATCTTTCCCTATTCCACCCCACACCAGTGCTGACATTCCTGATCCATCCTCCTCCCATGTTCCCCCTACTCCTCCCCCTTCTGTTGCTTCTACCTCTACTCCATCAGTTGGTTCCTCCTCCCAGTAACTTGCTAAGTCAGTTACTCTTGTTCAAGGGTTGACCTTTTCCATGGTATCCTTCGAGAGAAGGTTGATGCGGATCTTTATGACATAGGTTGTAAAGTATCCTCTAATTCTGACTCCATGACCAAACTTGAGAAAACTAACCGCATTCTACAAATAGATGTTGAGTAAGCCTGTGATGCTTGTAAATCTCCTAGCAAAAAGATAAAGCACAGTGTTGAATCCATTGTGATGGCCAACTTGCCATTCTAGAGCATGTTAGAAAGGAATATGATGAGGGTGTGGTAATGGTTGTCTAGCAGAATACCAGGAAAGTTAAAGAACACCTCCAGTGGATCCAAGATGTTGGAGCAAGCAGTTCATGCCAAATGAAACCAAAATGGAGAAAGAAGCAAGACTCAAAAGAGAAGCTGACTTGGCTTTGGCAGCCACTTTTGCAGCTTTGGCTGAACAAGAGAAGAAAGATGAAATGGCTCATTCCTCAAAAGAAAAGGCCTATGAAAGGAAGAAGAAGAAGGAAGAGAAGAAAGCTTTTAAGAAGCAGATGGATGAACCTTGAAGAAGGTCCCTTTGATGATTCCAATGGGGAGAAGAGAAAGAGAAAACAAGAAGAAAAAAAAGTTGTGAAGTTTTTGTGAAGTTGTTACAGAAGAATTGTAACTTCAAAAATATTTTTTTCTATTTTTTTGTGTTTATGGATGTGAATATGGTAGATGCAAAACTTTGCTAATAAACATTTTTAATCTTTATATATGACTGTTGTCCTTAGATGAACAATTAACTTGTTGAATGTATGAATTTTAAATTTCTGTGAAATACCATATCTTAAAGTTCTTATCAATTAATTATATCATTGTTGTTAAAATGTTGAATGTCATACTAAGATTGTAATTGCATGATGCTTGAGTTTTGCACATACATGTATTGTTCAAACTATTAGATGCTTGAACTTGCTTGCATTAATGCCTAATTTTTAATGAATTCGGAATGCTTCTGGATTAAATTGCAAATTTTTGTAATTGCATGACTTATTTAAGGCATAGAGACAAAGGGAGAAGTCTTGTCCAAAAGTTTTTTGAATGTTTTCTAGAAAGTGTTGTAATCATAAAAAAAATGGGAGATTATTAGCCTAAGGGCTTTTTAATTAGATTTTGATGATTTTTATAATTCATTTTCTAAATTAAATTGATTTAAAAAGATTATATTTAATTGTTTCCAAAAAGGTAAGTGTCGACACTACATGACTAATGAGTCGACACTTTAAGCAATTTTTGCTAACTCTTTGCATTAAATGGGTTGACACTCAGTGTTCTCATAAAGAACATTTTGTATCAACACAAATTGATATTTGAGTCGACACCTTAAGGGTAAGAACACTTGAAACTCTCAAATGTGTCGACACCATTGGGAAATTGAGTCGACACCTTACCATCTTTTCTAAGACGTTTTCGATACTCATTTAGTCGACACCAAACTAGTTTGGGTCAACACCTTTAGTATTAGACCAGAATCAACTTTGAGTCAACACCAGATACTCTCTGAGTTGACACTAAGTCAAAGGCGGAAGAGCAAAATGAGTCGACACCTGAAGGATTTAAGTCGACACCTACACAGCCTTGCGGGATTCAACTTGAGTCGACGCCAACGCAAAATGAGTCGACATCAAGTGATCTATCAGGTTCCAGTCTTCGGGTTCTATAAGTCGACACCAAAAGGAAATTAAGTCGACACGTAAACACCCTCCAAAAAACAAAATGAGTCGACACCAAAGAGAAATGGGTCGACATCAGAGTTATAATTCATTCTCGATTTCAAGTCAAAAGGTTCGACACCAAAGGTTTTTGAGTCGATAGAAATGTCCCTTTCAAAAACAAGAGTTTTGGGTTGATATCAAACAAAGTTAAGTCGACACCAGACTGTCTAAAAGTTTCTGAGTTGACACCAAATGAAGATAAGTTAACTCTAAAAGTCCCAAGGCAGACTGTAACTTTCTGTGTCGACACCAAATGATTTTGAGTCGACACCAAAGTCTCACCTAAAAATCTAAAGAAATGCACTGGTTCGACACCAAATGATTCACAAGTCAACACCACTGTGTGGGTAAGGTAAAAGCAGAAATTGGATCGACACCAATGAAGATCTGAGTCGACACAACGACTTGAAGAACTAAGCCCTAGATATTTTTTGTCGACACAAAATGATTTTGAGTCGACACTTGCAACAGATTTCAAATCTTGCGCTGGTTCCCAAAGTTGGATTTCAAAACATTAATTGCCTCCACCAACCTACTAGCAGTCATTTACTTCAGATGGCTATATAAGTAGTTAATTTTCAGAGCTTTAAAGACCTGGACACTATTCTATAGCTCAAAATCAATGCTCAAATCCTTGAGAAAGTATTTACTACTCTTTAATACTCCTCCAGTTGATTATATCTTTATTGCTCATTTATTTCTAATCATTTGTAAAGAGAGTGAGTTAATGAATCTTTGATTCTCTCATTTATTGTAATAGAGGGTGAGTCATCCTTAATCCTTTAAGAGAATGAGTGATCCTCTTTAAAGAAGAGCTTGAGAGAGATTAGAAAAAATAGGGGATTAATTTGTAGAATCTTCTTAAGGCTATAAAAGGCTTGTGAATGTGCCTGTGAAGCATTCAATCCTAGTGGATATTCTCAAGGGGAGTCTCGAGTAGTGGACGTAGGGTTGGAAAAAGACATGCCAATATAAATCTTGCTGTATGGTTCATTTTCTCCTTCCCTAACCTATTTAATTTTCTTAGCTTTATACTTGCTATATTTTTTTGAGAAATTAAAAAGTTTTAGAAAAAGGTTTTTAAAATTATTATTATTGTTTTTAAAACAGAATTTACCCCCTCTTAGGTTGCTTGAACTAATACTTTAGGAACACACGGTCTCCCACTACAAACTCTAGGTTGCGTCTCCAATTATATGCATAACTCTTCTACCTGGCTTGTGATTGTTTCAATCTCTCTCGGATTAACTTAATCTTGTCAGTGGTGATTTGACCTATCTCAGGTCCAAGCAACTTCCACTCGCCGATTTCTTCCCAACAAATTGGGCTTCGACATTTCCTACCGTATAATGCTTCAGAAGGGGCCATCCCTATGGTGGACTGAAAACTATTGTTATACGTGAACTCAATCAGCAACAGATGTTCCTCTTAGCTTCTATCAAAGTCTAAAACGCATGCTCTAAATTGTCCTCTCTGATTGACCATCAGTCTGTGGATGGAAAGCCATGTTTAACTTTAGAGTAGTCCCCAATGTCTCTTCTAAGCTTGGCCAAAACTTCGACATAAAATATGGGTTTCTGTCCGATACTATAGAAACTAGTACCCATGTAGCCGAATAATCTCATCAACATAAAGTCGTGCAAACCGATCCATAGAAAGCGTCATCTTTATTGGTAAGTAGTGAGCTGACTTCATCAACCTATCCACAATTACCCAGATAGCATCATTCCCCATAGGTGATCGAGGTAGTTCGATTACAAATCCACGGTAATGTGTTCCCACTTCCACTTAGGTACAGGTAACGGTTGTAAAAAACCTATCGGCTTTAGATGTTTAATATTAACTTGCTGACTTACTAAACATCTTATCACAAAATTCGCTACGTCATTCTTCATCACATTCCACCAGTATCTTTCCTTCAAATCTCTATACATTTTCATACTTCCGGGTGCATGGTGTATGCTAAGTTATGTGCTCCATCTAAGATCTGCCTCCACAACTCCTCATTGTTTAGCATATATAATCAATGGCTGAACCATGATACGTCATCCCGAACATCAAATTTCATCTTCCATTTAGCTGTTGCTTCCGCCCTTATCTTGTCTACTTGATTATCTACTAATTGAGCTGCTTGGATATGGTCTAACAAGTTTGAACTTATGCTGAGAGTTTTTAATAGGCCTCCATTCTCTCCTACGGAAAGATTGATTCTAAGCGTTCGCATTTCAAAAAAAGTGCCATCTCGTACCGCTCGAAGATGTGCTATATTTCCCAATGATTTCTAACTTAGGGCATCCGCCACGACATTGGCCTTCCCCGGGTGATAGTGGATCGTGCAGTTATAATCCTTAATTCACTCCATCCATCTCCTCTTCCTCAAGTTCAGCTCTTTCGGAGTTAAAGTATACTTCAAGCTCTGGTAATCCATAAAGATCTCGCAAGGGACGTTGTATAAGTAGTGTCTCCATATCTTAAGTGCAAAGATGATTGTGGCTAACTTTAGATCATGGGTAGGGTAATTCTTCTCGTGGGATTTTAACTGTCTGGACGCATAAACAATAACTTTTCCATGCTGTATCAAAACGCAACCCAAACCTTAGTGTGACGCGTCGCTATAAAGAATAAAGCCCTCGTTGCCTGATAAAAGGGTAAGCACATGTGCTGACACTAATTTTGACTTCAACTCTTGAAAACTCCATTTGCATTGGTCGGACCACTCAAATTTCACATTCTTCTAAGTCAACCGAGTCAAAAGTTTTGTAATTAGGGAAAAGTCCTAGATAAAAAGACGATAATAACCAGCTAGCCCTAACAAACTTTATATCTCTGTCACGCTAGTTGGCATTTTCCAATTAACTACCACTTCCACCTTTGTTGCGTCCATTTGAATTTTCTCTCTAGATATAACATGACCTAAAAACACTACCCGATCCAACCAAAACTCACACTTACCAAATTTTACGTATAACTTGTGTTTCCTCAAGGTCTACAAAGAAATCTTCAAATACTCCCTATGTTCCTCCTCACTTCGAGAATCTATTAAAATGTCATTTATGAACACAATTATGAATTGGTCTTGAAAGCTTTTAAACACCCGATTCATCAGGTCCATGAACACATCAGGTGCATTCGTTAACCCGAAAGGCATCACAACAAATTTATAATTCCCATAACGAGTCCTAAAGGCAATCTTGGATATATCCGACTCCCGCACTTTCAATTGAAGCTATACTGATCTCGAGTCTATTTTTGAGAGCACTCTGGCTCCTTGCAACTGGTCAAACAAGTTATCTTTCCTAAGCAAAGGATACATGTTAACGGTCACTCTATTCAATTGTCGATAATCAATACACATCCTCGGCAATCCATACTTCTTTCTCACGAACAAGACAGGTGCTCCCCACGATGAGGCACTAGGTCTGATGAATCCTTTGTCTAATAATTCTTGCAATTGTTCCTTCAACTTTAGTAACTCAGCAAACAACATTCTATAGCGAGAAATAGATATGGGCGCTGTGCCTGGGTAGAGGTGGATAGTAAACTCCATTTCTCGATCTGGGGATAATCTTGGTAAATCCTCTAGAAAAATGTCTGAAAACTTACAAACAACTAGCACCTCTAAAAGCTTCTTTTTTCCTACCTCGATGTCCACCACATGTGCCAAAAACTCATGGTAACCCTTTTTCAGCATCTTTGAAGCCTTAATAGCCAACACGATATAAAGAGGTGTTCTACTCTTGTCCCCTCAAAAAACAAATTCCTCCTCCCCGATTATCCTAAAGATTACTCTTTTCTAAAATAATCTAGCAATGCATGGTAGGACGACAGTCAGTCCATCCCAAGAATTAGGTCGAAATCAGACATATTCAAAGGCATCAAATCTACCAACATCTCTTTATCTCCTATCTTCAACACACAATCTTTATACACAGTTTTAATTACCACTTCTTCTCCTATAGGTGTAAATATAGTTATCATGCAGTCAAGTGGTTCCATCCATATAGCATCTACTTGTGTTATGAAAAAGGGTGATACAAACAAGTGTGTTGATATAAAGTCTATCAGAATATAAGCATCTCTATCAAAAGTGGTAAGTGTACCTATCACCATATTGGGCGTTGCCTGAGCATCTTGGCGTGTGATAGCAAAAAACTCATGTCGGGATCCTTGGGGCCTCCATCAGTCCTTTTCCCTTGTCTTCTACACTCCCAGAAGGTCCATCCACACTTTTGCTTTCTATAGATGATTGCGCTAGTAGCCCAGAATGTCTGCACTGAGTAGTGATGTGTCTTGGTTCACCACAACAATAGCAAATGATTGCCTAGTTGATCCTTAGACAATCCTTCTTAAAGTGATTAAGGGCTCCATATTTGAAGCAACCATTTGTTTTTGTCTCTTTCACTCGTTTTGGCATTTCCTTCTTAGCTTGATCCCCTCTAGGTTTGGGATTTCTTGTAGTTGACTAATAACTCTGGCTTCAAAAAGCCAGTGGCCTTTGGGTAATCAAATAACGTTATTTTCATCCTAAAAACAACACATAGTATAGAAACAACTCAACTTTACAAGCCTCAAAATTATTTTTCATCCTCAAAACTACACATTTTCCTGTAATTCAAATAACATCCAACAGTTTAAGAAAACATCAACAAAATGTTATTTTCAACTCGGTTCCCACAATCAACAAAGATTCCTATGTATTGACTCTGTCACACCGGGGACAAAGGTAAAAACTATAGACCCTCGCT